>CAXKVW010001116.1:0-218253 GCA_964058825.1 Carex arenaria
CATAGAACTATATTCCTATTCTTATCCACACGGATATTCGGATATCAGATATCTATACCAAATCAGATATTATCCATACCGTTTTTACCCCTACATGCCGTCCATTTCTTATAGCTCGGATTTCTTGTATCTTTTGTAGTTTATAGGTAGAGAAAATGAAGCAAATGCTTGCCCATTTCATGAAATAAATGCACCCACTATTTTGAAAAGGTGTACATGGCGTTAGGAGCTATACAACGAATAGTGCATTAATTTAGACCTTTTTACATGAATTTGGTCAAATTTAATTTATTAATTGATATTATTTGGTGAATGCAATTAAATCATTCCTGATATGCTAATTTAATAGCCATTAATCCCCATGTCACGATACATGATACATGTAGACAGTTTTATTAATGATATTATATGTATTAAATGCATCAACAACTAAATTTATGTTCAAAAAGGTAATAATGCTAATATATCTTAAATAAGAACCATTTCAGATTTAAAATTTTGTTTCTTAAAGAAAAAAATAATACACTGACTCCTTGGATATTGATTTTCAAAGGTTATTGATAACTCCTTTTTAATATACATTCCAAATTTTCAATATATATAATGTACCTTGATTATTATACTGATGTATTATAATTAATTTATCCTGTAGGATTTGAAGTTATACGATCATGTATTTTAAATTGCTACATGAAAATTGGCCTCCTTAGCTTATTGTTTTATGAAAAATTCAGTTTCAAAATTTACGATAAAAATAACAACCAACTTGTTAATGGACATGGCATTCGATTCAAAATAATATTGTCAAAACACCTTACATTTACAGCCTATGTTGCGCGAATACGGGTACGAATTTCATATTAGATACGATACAATTATGGCAATATGGCAATTTGGCAATTTTTAAAAATCAAGAATACAATAAGTCCATTATACATATTATTTTTTATCGTTTGAGTTATATTATTAAAACACTTGTATACATTAAATATAATTTTGGAGTTAATATTAAATATAAAAAAATTCTAGATAAATACAACAGCTCAAGTATACATTAAATATAATTTATAAGAAACCTTCATTTTCTGATTGGCAATCTGTTATTGATAAAATTCTAGATTCGATTCTGTGGAACACATCAAACACGTATTAGAACTATATCCAGATGTGTCAGATCCGTATTCAGACGAGTCAGAGCTGTATTAGAAACTATATCAAATGATACAGAATATGCCACATAAACCGATACGCCAGTTGATATATCGTATATCTCCATTCTTATATAATGCACGTAGTTGTCCTGATCCGCCAACGGCTAAGACTGTAAGATAAATTTTCAGATTTAATATCAGCCCTCTAATTACATAATATGTCTTCTTTTGATTAAATACATCTATTTTATGTGTAGAAGTCTAAATTTAGTTAAAAATATACTCACCACACATACTGCTGTATAGTCTGTCACAATTAAGAATGATTCCCTACCAATATGTTTCCTTATTCCTCCTTAAATATATTTTTGATTAATGTAATTAAATTATTTCCTTATTTCTTGATTTTCTCTTATACAAACATCTATTTCTTCATTTCCTTGTTTTAATGTGTGCATTTTTTTATTTTGTAATTAATACACTTTTTTGTATTTGTTTGTTCATTTTCATAAATGTTACACGATATTGAAGAAGATCACACTGATAATGATACTTCAAGAACTTTTTTCATGTTATATTTGATCTTTTTTTCCATTTGTTGTTTCTTTCTTTGTTATTTATTATTTGAATTTATGTTTTTTTCGTGTGTGCTTTTTATTTTTATTTAATATTTTTTTCTTAATTTTGTGTGAATGTCAAACAAATGAATATCTTCATATTATATTCAATTTTATAATATGTTCCCGTTGCAACGCATGGGCACAATACTAGTAATTATATCTGAGTACAACATGGAGTCCGATATGAGTATCCAGATAACATAGATTACAGTACAGGATCTCATTTGTTGTTCAGGACGATTTGATTCACGCCACCAAAGCTGCCACCGTAATTCCCTAGGTATGTTCTTATTCGATAGATTTATTCTTGACAGTCTAAAATAAAGAACCTCTCCATTTCAAAATCACTGGAGGAATCCAGCTTTGGCCATAATCCAACCCTGGCTTTTCCCTTTGGTAAACACCAAAGTAAACAAACCTCCACAAAAAGTGGCTTCTGATGTAGAGAAACCGATTTTTTTATTAATCGAAATAAAATAAAATAAATATTGTTAAAGAGGATTAATTTGGAGAAAATTCGAAATATAAGTAGAACGGGTTCTTTTATCCCGTCTCATCGGACGGAATAATTATTCTCTCCACTTAATAAAAATCTAATTCACCAATTAAATTAACTAAACAAATGTAAGCAGAAAAAAAAATATACCTGAGGGATGGTACAATCCATCCCGTCTGATCCACAAAAAAACTGAGAGACACCACAACGCTTAATTTCTTTCTGAGGGGGTATGCTAATCGCAACTATATAACACTCACCAACTCTGTATGTGGAGGGGATTTGTGCTGTGCTGGTGAGTGGTACAATCCATATCTGATTCATATGCTTTACTTTATATTTGTGCTGTGCTGGTGAGGGGATTTGTGCTGTCGGACGGGACAAAGTTTACCGTCCCCAGTTTTTTAAGTTAATTTAATTTAGTTAATTTGATTAAGCGGGAGACGCTAAGCGGAGCGGGTTAAAACGACCAGTCTCGTGAGACAAAACAAAAGAACCCGTTCTACTTATATTTCGAATTTTTTCCAACTCGATCCTCTTTAACGATGTTTTCTTTATTTTCTCCATTTAAAAAATCACTGGAGAAATCCAGCTTTGGCCATAATCCGACCCTGGCTTTTCCCCTTTGGTAAATACCAACTACCAAAGTAAACAAACCTCCACCAAAAGTGGCTTCTGATGTAGGAGAAACGCTCCTTCTTCTTCTTCTCTTCTCTTAAAAATTAAATAAATAAAAACCGTAGCTTCATAAGAAAAAGTAGAAAACCTCGGTGCCCTTTATTATTACCCAATAAAGCAGGCAAAGGGCTGCTGCTCACGCGCCTCGGCCGTACGGTTACATCTCAGAACTCGAAAAACTAAAAGACAGGGTTTCTTTTGTAAAATTTTTAACAGGAGGAGGAAGAAAGTAGGAAGGAAGGAATATTTATTACTTCACCCTAACAAGATGCGGTAATTTCATTTTTTGTTTTTTGCTTTCTGTTCAAGAAAAGTATTGGCATATTATTATTAACCTTGGCTTGTCATAAATATATACATACAAGTATATTCGATTACTTATTTAATTTTACAGAATATTCTCCAAGTTTATATTTTATATTTTGAATTTTTTAATTAAATGAATTAAATTTTAATGATTTTTCCGTTTATTGGAGGATATTAAATCTATACACCATTAGGGTCTGTTCGGCCGTATAAAGGGTACGAGAATGGAAAACTTTTAATGGCCGAAATACTGTGTGCTTGGGATGATTTTTACAAAGTATGAGTGAATTTTTTTCCCACATGCACAGTAACCGTCCGAACAGGCCCTTAGAGACATTCTTTAACTAAATGAATTAGATTTTAACGATTTTGCCGTTTGGATCAGACTACGCTGCTCTCCAAATGAGATAACATGACTCTGTTATTCTAAATCTAAGTGTTAGATTTTTTCATATACGAATCTCAACATAGCTAAACGGTTAAATTTGAAATAATGGAGTTCTATTATCCTAGGATATTAAATTTATACACCATTGGAGATATTTTTAGAATTTCTTGCAATTTGGATGGTATTATTCATTGGCACGTGAATTATGAGATACTTGAATTATTTGATAATTTGAAGAAGTCGATCAAAAGTTGTTCAATAATGATACCTACTTTTCAAATAAATTATCATGTTGACCCTACCCATGCCAAAATATAAAATTGCTCATTGATGTTCTTCTTGAAATCACATTAAGTAGGGAGAGGAGGGTGTCCGATGCCCGTTGGACCAGAACAGTGTTCGGAGGTAGTTTCTACTGTCCGATCTACTTCGAGATGCGTGCACACAGATATTAAAGTGATGCGCACAGATTTTGAAGTGAATCGGATGGTAGAAATTATCCATCGAACAGACTCTAATCCGATGGGCATCGGACACCTCCCTCTCCCCATTAGGTACTATTTGTTTGAGAAAAATAAATAGTATTTTATGAAACACACATTTACAACGAAAATTTATTACTTGATCTAGTGCCTCTCCTTTTTTGTATCAAGTCATATTAAAAATTAATCAGTGCAATGACGATTGCATAAGGCTCCATAAATATAACAAATCATAAAATATATTGTATTAATGTGATTTTAGATGGTTTGGATATTATACAGAGAGAGATGGGCTACGGTGAGTTGCGAAGTAAGAATTTTATTTTACTTCACGCTCATATTTTCGTTTTCAAAGACTAAATAGTCGATCTGAACGACTCAACAAGATGTCTATATTGAAGTATGCTCGGAGACTAAATTTTACATTTTTTTAGAAATTTTTTACTATTTTTTAAAATAGATAGAAAACTGTTGTTTTTGAATGGCTCAGAACCATTAAAAATAATGATTTTGAAATATTTAGAAAAAATAATAAAAAAATTCAAAAAAATATAAAATTTGGTCTCCAAGCACATTTCAATATAAATATCTTGTCGAGTGATTCAGATCGACTATTTGGTCTTTAAAAATGAAGATATGAGCGTGAAGTAAAATAAGATTCTTACTTCACAACTCACTCTCTCTCTATATATGTTATTGGGTTTTGCTTGACAATGTAAAAAAGAGACGAAGAAGAGATCATCATTCTCATTCATGTCTAAGACGCAGCAAAAATAAATTTAAATTCCTATGAATAATTATATCATCATGCTCTATTGATGATGCATCTATATCCAAAACTTATTATTACATGGAACTAACAATACTTTTTAGATATACTCGTACATTTTAGTCAATTTGTTTAGTTATGTAAATTAATGTGATTACCTTAAATTTAAAATCTACAGAGTTTGAATTGGGGTAGCCAAAAGCCAAATAATTGAAAAAATGAATATCTGTCGTAATTTTTGGTTATATATTTTTTGGATGCGTTAGATTGTCAAAAATAGTATAGGATTAGCACTGTTTTTGAATTATTTCTGTCTGGATCATCTTAAGAATAGAGATATTTCTGGAGTTAGTGTTGTTTTTGTTAATCCATTCAAATGATGAAACAACGCTAACTTCAAATTAGCACCATTCTTGCTATTTCCGGAGTTGCATTCAAACACACCCAATTTTTTTCTTTTACAGTGGTAGAAAGTTAAACCGTGAATCTTAATGCATATAGTTATGTATTGTGTTACGCACTTATGACGTAACATACGTCTTTTTAATTCAAATTATTATAATTTAATTGACACAATGACTTAAATTATTTATTTTTAACTTTTCCAAATAAGGATTTATGTTAATTTTAGTAACCATTTTGTTGTTTACGCTTCTAGCAATAATCAAACCTGTATTTGTTCATAAATAGGCAAGACATATCGCCACACGTACTAGGTTTGGAGTTTAATTTTAGTTTACTTTTTCATAATTTTTTTTAATTTGATTTATTACCCCCCACATAATTTTGCTAATAATTATAATTAATCCACTAAGGTAATTGTATCAATTTATCAATTACTATTTATTTCAAGATACGCCATTAATCTAATTAATGATTGTTTTACATTGATATGCTTAAACTTAATTTTCATTATATAATTATTCAATACCCGTATTATTTATTTAATAGTTATTTTCGAAATTATCCCTAACATATACAATTTAAAAGTTGAGAGACCAGAAAGGATAAAATGTTTGTGATTTTGTTTCATTTGAATTAAAGACGTAATTACCTTCTTAATACAAAAGGCAAGAAGAATTAGATAACAGACTTTTGGAGGGTCATTGTCAAAAATTCGGAAATAAATCTGCTCTGATTCAAATGGAATAACAGGATCCTGTTATTCCCATCTCAACCATTCAAACTCTTCAAACACGAATCTCATCAAATTTGAATGGTTAAGATTGGAATAACAGGGTCCTGTTATTCCATTGAATCACAGAAGATTTATTTCCAAAAATTCGCCAGTACAAGAGGTCAAATTCATTTGACGCTCTCGTACCCTTTTTAATTATTTCCTGTTTTGCTTTGGTGGGCAGTACTGAATCAGTCACCACATCTCTCACACACACACACACCCCAGAGGGCAAGGGAGAGAAAGAGAGAGAAGAAAACAGAGTTGGGTGTTAACTTGTGATTCGAGGAGGACGACAGAGAAGAGCAGAGAGAGAGAGAGAGAGAGAGAGAGAGAGAGAGAAGGTTGTAGTGAAGAGTGAAGAGAGAATATACCCAACTTCGCAGTTTGTGGGGGAAAGACTCGAGCTTTTCCCCATTTTTTTTTCTAGCTTGCAACCGCGAAGGAGGCTCGCAAATCTCGTGCTGTGGACCTGTGGTGGTGCCTATTTGTGCCCTGTAGATTTGGTTTTGGGTTTTGGGTTTGCGCGTCTGAATCGGGTAAGAAAAATCACACTGTTTTAACTTTCGTTTGTTTAATTTGTCCTGAGAAAATATTTTTACTGTCCCTTTTTTCGATATAGGTTTTCTTGTTGTGAGAAATGGGGTTCAGGGTAGTTTCTCGAGAAATTGGTGCTGCAATCCGTACTTTAGAAACAATTGGGTTTTAAATAGCTTTCTTAAGAGGTTATTTTTCTAATAAAATTGTAAATCTACCAGGTTTTTTTAGTAACTTTCTATTTATATATACCATCTTTGTTTCTAATCTCTTCTAGGTTCGATTTCTGCTTATAGATATGCTTTGGATTGTGTTTTTTCTTGTATTGGGAAAGGTTTCAGGATAAGCTTTGAACCTAGGGTTAATCTGAGTACTTCTCCTTCACATTTTTCAATTTTCCCACTACATTCTAATCCAAGTATAAAGTTGGCAACTGTTCTTGTAATACTACTCTACATAGAAAAATTTAGGTACTTGTAATTCCAGGTGTAGAAAAATCCAGTCTTTCAGCTTCTTTAATATTTTGCGCCAGCATAGGAGCATTGGAGAATCATTAGCTGAGAAAGAAATAAGGAGCTTTGATAAAGTGACTGTACTATTAGAAAGCATTGTCTTTTAGATGTAGTTCACAACCACCAAGGCACCAATATTAAGAGACATAACAGTCCGTTTGGTTGATTAGGAAAGTAGTTCTAATATATTTGTCATCAACCATAGGTTGCATTTTAAGCAACAAAATCCAAGTACCTAATCTTCTGTAGTATTTCTATTTCCAAATAGTTCTAACACGCTTTTTTGCTGGGCATAGCCAATTATGGTTACATAGAAAATAGTATTTTCATATACTTACAATAGAGAAAAGAGTACCTTTCCGCAAGAAAGTTTAGCGGCATTGATATATTAAGCTTGGCCAGATTCTTCGGGTTTTTGTGTTTGTTGCTGTCTAAAGATATTATTATGTAAGTGAGCTAATGCTTTTTTCTTCTCCTTGCTCAGAATTTCTACTTATTAGGTAGTTGGATAACTGTCAAGCTCTATCGAGGCAACGCAGAGGGCTACAGCAAAAAACAAATTAACGAGACAGGATATGAATGAGTGGGCGGTAAGGACATGCTTGAGCCGCGCCAAGCTGATGTACCAACTTTCATACTAGTTCTAGTGGTGCTTCCAATAGTCACATATATCCTTCTTGGGAAATGGAATGCGGCTGTCAGAAAGCGGGCCCGTGTCTCCGACCTCGCACATCTTGCCTTTGAGGCATCCTCTCGGGTCGGAGTGGAGGCCCACATGGCATGCCCTGATGTTCTAATGCCAACTGTACCGGTGATACCGGCAGTAGTGACGTTACCAGCAGTACCTGTGGTACCATCTTTGAGGGGCAATGTATATTATTATGAGTGTGCGACCTGTCTAGCTCCTGCTACTACTCGGTGCTCTCGGTGCAAGTCTGTTCGATATTGGTAAGGCCATTTTTTTCCCGTTAAAGAGGGTAATTTTATCATCTGTTAAACTGCCTTACCTGCAGATCTACTTGTCCCAGACAGGCAACTTTTATAATGCTTATAAAGGTGTTACCTATTTGTTGAAAATATGATTAAGACTTCATTTTGCTCTTCTTGTTCTTTTGTTATACATTATATTAATAAATTACCGTGTATTGGGCTTAAGCACCAGTTGACCTGCTGTTGGGATCAGGGGGCAAAAAGAGAATAATTTAGAAGAAAGTTATGGTACCATTTAGTATGCACCTGGACAGTTCCTATTACCATGCCTATATTGTCTCTTACTTCAGTCTGGTATCTGTACATGCCAGTTGCTTGCATGCAACCTATGCACAGCTTAGTTGAACTTCTTGAATGTGCAGTTCTGGCAAGTGCCAGATAATACACTGGAGGCAGGGTCACAAGGACAGATGTCAGCCTTGGAATACATCTGCTGCTACTTCTGGAGTTACACCTCAGCAGATGCCTTATCTCGTCAACTTGAACTCGCCACTTCATGGAAGCGAAAGCGAACAAAGTATGTTATCGGATGGTACTTATGATGATCAGTCTGGCACCCAAACCGATAGTAAGTTTATCAATTATCCGGAGAAAAGGAGTACCAGTAAATTGAAACAAGCTAAATTCAGAACTGAAGAGTGGATGGAGGCAGACCCATTGTTTTCTGAGGTTTTGCCAGAGGTTTGTTTATGTTTTGTACTCTCTTTATTCTAGGACTATCCCAAGTGGGCTTGTACTTGCACGGACTGTTTTGTCCTCATTACTCGATGATGTCATTGTTTGTTGTGGAGTCAAGTCATTATGAAAGTTAGAGCTTGTTTGCTTAGCCCTAAGAAAATGGACTTAATAAAACCACTGCAAGTCACGAATTAACCATAGGTCCAAGAAAATGAGAGATGAGTGTGGAGAGCGAACATGACACTGTACAATTATATCCTGATATGCACTGGTGCAATACTATTACTGATGTAGCAAACGAGGCTCTGTTTTCAATTTTATAATTTCCCACCTTAATTTCTATTAGGCACCAGCTAGTACTTTTTCAACATCAGAAGAGGTTCAGAAAAATCTGGATGACACTTCAATTTCCAAAAATACCCTCAAATACCATAGTAAAAGCACCAAGGAATCAAGAAAGAGAAATAAGCCGACAGAATCATCTGCAAAACCAGTCTCTTCAAATTCAGACTGTAATACAAGTATTGATTTCGAGGCCAGTGTGCATCTAGATAGAGGCATAGTTGAGCAAGACGTGGGGCAATTTTGTGAAAAAGGCTCATCAAGAGGAAAGGCAGGGTACAAGAAACCCCCCTATACTCTGGGTCAATCAATTTATGTGGTGCAAAAGTCCCAAGATAGTAGAATTGTGGAAGAGCATTTTGTGGAAGGGGATGAAAGGAATTTGTGCAAGAAAAACGAATCTAGTAAGTTTGTCTTTGATTATGTTTCTTTGGAAATTGAAATTTAATTGCAAGTGTAGAGTAAATTTAATGCAAAAAACTTGGCATTTATACAAAACAATTGATAAGGCTGAAGAATATGTTTTACTTGCGGCAGGAATAATTGAGGGATTCGGGATTGAAATTATAAATACTTTTTGAATATGGTTTACTTGTGACTTTTTTTTTTTTTTTTTTTTTTGAAAAAGTGGAATTTCCACCGGTTTCATTACGAAACAATGTTTGTACAAAACTTACTAAACCGTGCATAGCACCCAAAATCCACTTATTCTAAACTAAAGAGAGACAAATATCCAACTAGCAACAATTGCAAACTAGCATAACACAAAGCAAAGAAGAGAAACAGAAGCCAAGAAAATTAATCACTAATATCCATCATACTAGGTGAAGAGGAGGATCCAGTATCCACCAAAGACCAATCAGGAGACGACAATTCAGCGGTTTACTTGTGACCTTAGTTTGTATATAATTAACTTAGCTGAAATAAGAAACTAGGTAGTTCTATATGACGAAGTCGGTTAATTTCTTAAATTGAATACAGCCCAATTGATAGATCGGTGAAAGTGCATTTCGTAATTCTTTAACTTAAAATGAAGTCGAAGGAGAACTATCTTTCGATTTATCTCTTAGAATTGCTACTCAATACTTTTTACTTTGTCTAAATATATAGGGTGCACTAACACAAGCAGTTCAAACAATTACCATTCAAATGGGCTGAAGAATGAGGTTGCAAAGAAGCCCTCAAAATTTCTCAAATATAATCTTGTTGGCTTGATTAACGATAGTAGGAAGAACAAGGTTTGGGGCCTTCCTTTATTCTTTTTCTATTCAAATTATTCAAACAAGGTCAGAAAAGTATTAATGCATTTATTTTTTATGCGTGCAAACTTGTAGGTGCCTCAGGTGCTGTTTCCATATGAGGAGCTCATTAAATTCTTTCAATATGAGGTGCTAGGCGTTGCTCCACGGGGACTTGTTAATTGTGGAAACAGGTACACTCCAATTTCAACGTTAAAAAGAGCGAAAATTTCTGAGTTATGCACATACATGGCAACCCTTGCATAGTGTGAAATACATCTCACACACTGCTTTAAAATATGAAGATTATATATACACCGCATGTATCATTTCTTCAAACAAAGAACCCATAATAGTATAGTCAGATTTAGTTATCTTCTGGTTATGCAGAATACTTCATTGTGTTATAATTTGCACAACTCTGTAGGTTTTGTTTGGGTAGATTTGATATTTACTACATGGATGTGAATGCTTTTGAAATTTTTTGGTCTGACTTGTTCTATTCTCTGTCAGTTGCTATGCCAATGCAGTTCTACAATGTCTCACTTGCACAAAGCCTCTCATGGTGTACCTTCTGAAGAGATTGCACTCTGAAAATTGTAATTCTTAACTTTCATTAAACGCGCTTCACTGTTATGTGTTTGTCTTGAGGGTCCTTTTTGCCAATTAAACAGTAGTTTAAATCTTTTACATGTAACTAATGCCCGACACTTTGAAACGAAGGTTAAGTCAATGCTATAAATGACTAAATAATGCTACAAAATTGGCTAAGTTTGTAACCAAATATAGGACTTGTTTTTCCAAGGTGGGTTATATGTTTTTTCCTATATATGTTGTAGGTTCTTCAAAGAATTGGTGCCTCATGTGTGAGCTAGAGCAGCATGCTTCTATGCTATGTGAAAGTGGGGCCCCCTTGTCCTTAAGTGGAATACTTTCTAATATGAGAAATATTGGTTGCCGCCTAGGTGGTGGCAGCCAAGAAGATGCGCATGAGTTTCTAAGGTAATGTTTATTTCAGCCAACATAACAGTCACCATCTTCTTTTGTAAATATTAAATATGCATGTCAAGTTGTCAACCCTGTAAAATAATCTTGTTGCAGAAAATTATTAATGGAAAATCATATTTTAAAACATTATTAGCATTTTCTGAGATTCACTGCGATTATGATTTTGTTTATGAAATTTGCTAAAATGTTAACTATTTTAAAATGTGTGCAAAAATAGGCTTTTGGTGACGTCAATGCAGTCTACATACTTGGAGGGGTTTGGAGGTGAAAAAGTGGTCAATCCAAAGTTGCAAGAGACAACATTAGTACAGCAGATCTTTGGTGGTCGGCTCAGATCTAAGGTACCATTTTTTCTGGGTTAGCTCGGTATTTGGAGCTGGTATGGATAATATATATGGTACACAGACATCCTTTTTTGTACTTTTGGCTGGTACTAGTATAAATTTGAGTCTATCATCATTCACAATACTTGGCCAGTTTTGTATGATGACATTATGCTGATTTTTTTTTAATTAATAAGGTGATATGCATGAGATGCCATCATGAATCTGAAAGATATGAAAATATAATGGACCTAACTTTGGAAATAAATGGTTGGGTCGAGTCATTAGAGGATGCCTTGACTCAGTTCACCTCACCAGAAGATCTTGATGGAGAGAACATGTATAGATGTGAAAGGTACAACTCTCAAATATATCTTTGTTCAGAATTTTTAAAAAATTCATTTAAAAGTAAATTTTTTGTTTTTTATGCTTCCTTCTATAACTTTATTTAAAACGAGTAATTAATTAACTACTTGTTTTAGGTGCTCGGCATACGTGAGAGCAAGAAAGCAGTTGAGTGTGCATGAGGTGCCAAATATTTTAACTATAGTGCTCAAGAGATTCCAGGTCAGAATTTACTTGCATTATGCATCCAATTTACACGAAGTGAACTTCCAGATGCATTAAAATTTTGTGCAGTCGCACTAACTTTTATTTTGATGCTTATTTTCTTCAGTCAGGAAAATATGGAAAAATAAACAAATGCGTGACATTCCCTGAAATGCTGGACATGATACCATTTGTGACCGGTACGGCTGACAAGCCGCCCCTGTACCTGTTGTACGCTGTTATAGTGCACTTAGACAATCAAAATGCTTCATTTTCGGGGCACTACATCTCATATGTCAAAGATATGCAGGGCACTTGGTTGAGAATAGACGACTCTGAGGTAATTAGACAGATTAATGCCTATAACTTCTTTACATTCTGATCGCAACTCATTAGCTCACTACCTGCATTTTATTTTCCTGTAAATCAGGTGCAAATGGTGCAATTGAGTCAGGTTATGTCAGAAGGTGCATACATGCTATTTTACTCTAGGTACATTTTTCAAACATTGGTTATTCCAATTTTTCTTATTTGATGTCTCACTCTTTTTCCTGATGATTAAATTGTGAAAGTATGAAGTCCAATTATTGTATAATCTTTAATAATGAAGAACAAAAAATTATACGGATCTCTTTTCCGGTGAAAATTGGTAAATTCCGTACCGTCTGCCTTTCAAATTAAAGAAACAAATAGTGAAATAAGCTACTAAAAATAGTGCCATCACCTTACCGGAGTTTGTATCCACTTTTTTCCAAAAGAAAACGTAGGACCCTATTAGTCCAATTCGGGCCGTGTGATTTAAACGAATGGATTGGATCAATTCAATTTAGAATTAAGGGGGTCCTTTTTATAAAATCTGATCCATCCGATTTAATCGTATGGTCTGGTGTGGTAGTAGGGCCCTACATTTCCTTTGAAATAGTAGGTGATACTAACACCATCACATATTGAATAGTGTACCAGTACCAGCATGGTGGCACCAGTTTCCTGCATATTACTCCTCTCTTGGAACACATGGATCTCTTAAAACCTTACATTATCCATTATTTTTTCTTTTGCTTATCCTTTTGATCCTTTACCACAGCATCATTGTTTTACACATTCATCTCAAAAGCTTCAAAATTATCTACTTTTCTCCAAATTTTTATATTCTGCATGTGAAGAGAGGTTTTCAATAGACCACTCCGTGTCACACACAGCAGGATTATTTCTCTCTACTTTTCCAAATATTTCTTGCTGGTCAAAATTTTGTAATTTGTTATTTCTCACTACCACTAGCCAAACAAAACATGTAAAATTGGTCATAAATTCCATATGTACACACAAGCTCCATTAAACAACAGAGCGAAAAATTGAAATGAGAGAAAAAAATAAACGGTCAGCTTGATTTGGAAATCTCAGATTTTTGCTCTTGGTGCCAGCATTCTTCTGAAGTTCTTTGTTCATTTATTCAAGTCTTGCAAAATACTAACTTCATACAAATTTAGGTCATCGCCATGCCCTCCAAGAGCATGTACTCTTGGTGCCAGCATTGTTCTGAAGTTCTTTGTTCATTTATTCAAATCAATAATATTGCAAAATTTTAACTTCATACAAATTTAGGTCATCGCCACGCCCTCCAAGAGCATACATGGAAAAGTCCCCTGAACATTTCCTGGTCTCCTCCAAGCGTGAATATACATCCAAACCCCCCAAGTCTGCACAAATTGCATCCATCAATGATGCAACAAAAGGGAGGTATGATTTTCGTCCCGACCATAGACAGTATCGCACGGATGAATCAGCATTTACCACCTCAGCAGATTTCTCTGATGCTAACTCTTCAAGCGAGTGGTCTCTCTTCACAAGCTCGGACGAGTCATCATTTACCACCGAGAGCACAAGAGACTCATTTAGCATTGTAGATTATAGTGAAAACTCTAATTCCAATGCCAGCCCTAACCCTAGTTTGGACCCCTTTGCCTCAATTTTTGGGCCCCCCTACTATGAAGTCTCCTGTCGGCCGCAAACAAGGTATTATGTGGAGACTGCTGGTACCGATGGAGGTGTAATTAGAGAGAGAAACGTAGATTTTGAAGGATGCTATATGCAAACGTCAGGGTATTGTGACATGTAATTGGGTTTTTTATTTCTCGTAATTTAATTAGCATAAAGTTAGTGGATAGTTGGATGATAGAGTTTCGGCATTAATATAAGAGTAGTTTTAGCTGGTTGGTTGGTAGCCTCATGGTCTTTTTCAGGGTGAATGAGGCTTTTGCATGGCTGATAATTTAATGTAGAAAATCATTAGTTTTATAATGAGAAAGGTTCAGTTATAAGCAAAGCGGTTTTGTGATATTTGTGTTGCATTCAAGAGGCTCTTTATTGGAATTCAAAATATGTATGCATTCAAGAGATTTAACTAGAAGGGAATATTCTAAAAAATGAGAGAAAATTCAATACCAAATTATCAAGAGAGAGTTCTTTGAGTTTACACTGAATTTAGCACCAATGCCCCTGAACTTACTAACTAGGATTCCATGACAAAACATGAAAGCATAATTGGAAAGAAGAAGGATGAGGATTGTTGCCCACTCTTTGCCACTTTCTGTACAATTCTCGTTGAATACATAGTTTTTTTTCTTGGGATTGAATTCTCTGCCCCCCAGAGGGCAGGATTTTCCTACCCCTGAGTCACTGAAACGTGGGCCACACCAAAACTAAAAACTAATATCTAAATTTATAAATCCGTCTGGATCCACTTGTCAGTCTCACTGGGGGCAGGAAAATTCTGCCCCCCAGGAGGCAGGTGATCTCTGTCCTTTTTTCTTTTGTATGAAAATTTGTAGCGAAACTTTTTCCTTCGAAAATCGCATCAAATGAATTCATTGCTCCATCTTCTATTCCCACAAGTTCATTTCACTGTCTGATCAGAATCCTGATCAATTTAGTCCGAGGTAGAATGCACGGGGCATGTCCAATTTGGTTCGGATCCATGATATGAATTCCTGCCTGTCAGAGATAACTGCGTTTCCTACAATAGTAATTGCACGAGTCGGCATGTCCAATGACAACCTATGTCACTGGAATCTCACACACACACACACACACACAAAACAAAGATAACCATGCACTTGAATTTTATAGTAATTGGCAATTTGGCACTCAATCTCGCCTTTGTTCCCCTTTCTCCCCGTATTACTTTGCCATATTTGTTTTTTTAATGTTATGATATGATTTTACTCTTTGCTCTAGAAATATAAATGTAGTACATTAGTCAACCCAGTATCTCTCTCACTCTCTCTCTCTCCATTCTCTCTGTACAACCAACTTGTTAATTACAACATATATAAGTTCCCGTTTGACACCAGAATTTCATTCTCTCATGGGTTGCATACCATGCTCCTTCTCTCTTCTCCTCTCTATCCTCATTCTCTCTACTCTCACATCTCTCTCATGTCAACGACCCGAAAATCTGTACAGCACTCCTTTAACCTCCAGAAAATCTCACAGTAGAACAAGGCCTTTACTGCTTGATCTTGACAATTTTGCCAAGGAAAAAGATGAAAAGAAAACCAACATTTTCTCTCAGATGCTACCACGAGGTTTCATCCCACCGTCTGATTCGTCTGCTTGTCATAATGACACACCGGAGTCGCTTGGCACCGTATGCGACGAGTATACGGTCTTAAACCCTTGATTAACTTGGGGTTTTTTGTTTTGTTTCAACTAATGGATTTTATCTTTCATTTTTTACTACGCGAATTTTTGCTTTGGATGATCTAGTGGTGAGGTGATTTGTACCTTTGACCTGATAAAAAAATTAGCTGCTTCCTTTTCTATAATCTTGTTCTTTGAAATAATGTTATGGGTTTACTTGCAACTGTAAATACACACACATACACACATATGTGTGTGTGTGTAATTTTTTTCTTTCTATTTTTCATTTTTGAGTGAAATGCGTGTTCATTTCTGGCGTTGTCAATAACATATTAACATGATATATATATATTGTATGGTTCTTGACCTCTAGCTAGCATGTTGAGCTTGAAAGTAAAATTATCAATAATGGAATTCAAAAATTGCCAAAATTGTCAAATTTTAATTATTTCACTGAACTCAACGTATCCAGACTATATATATATATATATATATATAGGTTTTGGCTAATATGCTACGCGTAGCATAGAGACCTCCGTGCAACGGCTCAAAATTTGAATTTTCAAAATCCTAACGGTTGATCCAAACCGTTAGATGTGTTCTACATATTGAAATGTGCTTGGAGACCAAATTTTATATTTTTTGGATTTTTTTTTACTATTTATTAAGCCACTTTGAAAATCGCTGATCCAACAGTTTCACTGTTTGGTTAAGCCACCGTTGGATCAGCGATTTTCAAAGTAGCTTAATTAATAGTAAAAAAATTCCAAAAAATTTGGTCTCTAAGCACATTTCAATATGTAAAACACATCATCTAACGGTTCGGATCGACCATTAGAATTTTGAAAACACAAATTTTGAGCCGTTGCACGGAGGTCCTTTATGCTACGCGTAGCACCGTAGCCACATCCTATATATATATATATATATATATAGGCTACTTGAGGCAACTTTTGATTTTCATCTTTCCTTATTTGATAGCACATACAATTCATCTTAAATCAAGAAACGGAAGCTCTTTTATTATTATTCTAAATGAATTGCAGCATTGATGCATGTTTCTCCTTTTAGTGAACATATATTGAGATATTTGAGGGCTCATCTTGTGGATTGTAACTAGGTAGGTATTGTCTAGTAAGAATTAACTAATTAAATAGGTGTCCTGGCTAGTAAAGTAAATAACACAATATTTTAAGTCCCCAGCTGGTAGAAATATTTACAATGAAGTGTTTTACGCCTTGGGTTAAGGTAATTTAGCGTGAGATACAAGAAAAGAGAAAATTTAACATGTGAGCATCGCATCGCATCGCATGGGGTGGAGATACGAAATTTTTATTAATAAGAAAATAAATAAAAAAATATCGACAACAGAGGAAGGATTTCGGAGAAATTCGATATCTAAGAAAAAAAATAATATTATAAAACATTCAGAGGACGTTATAGACAACAACATTATGATTAACGAAATATAATTAGCGAAACAACGTTAATTTTTTTTTTTTTCTGACCGTTATAAAAAACAACGTCCAGGAGTGCTTTTGGGAACTTTCGGACTTCAAGTGACTTAGATCTTTGGCGCATCTCTGGCTGTGATACTCTATAACGTCCATAGTGTAATTTCATTCATCCGTTAATCTAATTTCATTGAGCTGGTCTGCGATTGTATATAACGTTCTCTGATTGTTTTGAAATATTACATTTTCCTTATATGTCGAATTATCCAGAAATCCTTTCCCAAAGTCATGGGTTACACACACCTTGTTCCCGACCTGTCAGTTTGTTCAGGTGGTAAGCTAATACTTAAGGCAAAAGGTGTGACCTCATGGACATTCCAGTAGATAGTGGCGCCGTGGCTGGGGGGATACGTACAGTGTTAGGGGAGCGGTTGACAGGATGAAAATGAATTTCCTCCCTTAAATCCTCTTATGTTACTGTCCGTGCATCCGAGAGTAGCCCCTCAGTGTAATAAATAGTACAAAATTTTGGTTGGGTTAATAATCTGTGAGACTTGGATGTATTTACCTTTTCGTAGCGTCTAAGCAATGCCACTGGAACTACGATTCCGATGCTCTCTATTTAATATAGGCCTTTTCTCAGCCCATTTACAGCCCATAACTGACAGTGCCATTTTGAAGGCTCAGTCAGGTGGATTCTAAACTTGGTTCTCTCCAGTAAAACTGTTACGCAAAATTCGCCTCTTGAAATTTGAAACTTGAAATACTAAAATTCCTTTCTCGAGTTTTGATTTCTGTCAGAATTTGTCTCAGGAAGGAAGGAGAGTAAGATTTAGATCACCTTTTAGCTGGGAGAGTACTAAATATCTTGAAACTGTGTTGGAGTTGTAGCAAACATTCTCAAACTGTCACACACATAACCTGTTCGATCATATGCCGGAGAGAAACAACATTCACGAATACTTTGAAGGAGAGCAGTAAGATCACCTTTTAGCTGGGAGAGTACTAAATATCTTGAAACTGTGTTGGAGTTGTCGCAAACATTCTCAAACTGTCACACACATAACCTGTTCGATCATATGCCGGAGAGAAACAACATTCACGAATGCTTTCACAGATCTTCCCCAGACCACGTTTCCTCTCTCTCCGCTGCTTTTGCTCTCTTGGTTCAAACCCACAACCCACTTCCCTACACCCTGATCAAAACCCATATGACCTTTTAAAATCCGACCCAATTGAGCTCCTTTCTGGCCTATGGGGTCGTGCCTTCTCCAGACCAACCCCTCACCTGGTACCATTTCCCAACCTTACCGGTTACCTGAAATCTTTTGACCTTTGGGTTTTAGCGTACCAGCGTTCTTGTGCGCACCATACTGGTACGTTCCCACCCCGTGCTGCTATACAATACTCACACCTCCAGGCCCTTCTTTCTCTTCGTCGTGCGGTTCTCTCTTCTCCTTCCACTTTCCCTTGGGGTGCTTCATCTGACCTCATACTGAGGTCGCCAGCTGATAAACCAAGCAAAACACGGATTGGTAAAATAAAATTTGAGAAGCTTCTGGAAACTGCACCACCACCTTTCCAAGACCGAGTGATACAGGAACTACTGTTGCTAGTTCTTGAACCAGTGCTTGAAACGCGTTTTTCATCAAAATCTCATGCATACCGGCCTGGTCGTGGGCCTCATACGGTGATACGTACCATTAGGTCCAATTTTGCTGGATATCTATGGTTTATCAAAGCAGATCTTACGAATGTTTCGATCCATTTAGAACCCAATACCATAATTGGCTATTTGAAGCAGGCAGTATCGGACCGAAATGTGGTTCGGTTGGTCAAATCGGGTCTGAAGAGACCTGTTAGACCTGGCTCAATAGAGAAGGAGAGAGAAGAACTTCAAGGGTTTGCAAAGAAAAGGCTGAAGAGAAAGATTCTTCGTGCAAGTAGAAAGAAAAAGGTTTTGAATGAAAATGAACCCAAACCTGACCCATATTGGTTACGGCTCTTTTTTGGATTTGCTCCAGAGGAGGCCGAAACCATACCATCTTATGGCCATTGTGGGATTCTAAGTCCTTTGCTTCTCAATGTTTGTTTCAATGAGTTAGATATTTGGATGGAAGATAAGATTGAAAATTATTTTGAACCATCCAAGTTTGATTCAATTTGGAGAGAGAAAATTGATGAAGGTTGTCACAACCCTGCATGGCCCGAGTTTGTACCAGCCAGTGGTGCATCTAAGACACGAAAAATGGATTACATCCGGTTTGGGTCTCACATATTGGTTGGTATTCGTGGCCCAAGAGAAGATGCTGTCCAGATTCGGAAGGATTTGATGGAATTCTGTGCGACCAAATTTGGTTTTAGATTAGAAAACTCCAAAATTGAAATAGAACATATAACTAGAGGTATTGAGTTCCTAGACCATGTAATCAGCCGAAGGGTCATATATCCTACACTTAGGTACACTGGTACAGGAGGTAAGGTTGTAAGTGAGAAAGGAATTGGTACACAACTCTCTGTCACAGCTAGCCTACAAAATTGCATAACCCATTTTAGGAAACTTGAATTAGTCAAAGGGGACAGGGATCCAGAGCCATTACCATGCACGCCTATGCTCTATTCAGGTCAGGCTCATACAAATTCGCAAATGAACAAGTTTCTTGAAACCATGGCCGACTGGTACCGGTATGCTGATAACAGGAAAAAAATTGTGGGTTTTTGTGCATACGTCATCCGTAGCTCATTAGCAAAGCTCTATGCTGCAAGGTACAGACTAAAATCTCGTGCTAAGGTGTACAAGATTGGGTCGAGAGATCTCAGCCGTCCCTTGAAAGAAGCAACACAAAATTTTGCTCCGGAATACTCCGATCTTTTGCGAATGGGGCTAGTGGATGTGATAGAAGGGGTGCAGTTTGCACACATGTCAGTAATCCCTTCATGTGATTATACACCTCTACCTAGGAGTTGGGTCCCATACCATGAGTTGGTACTCAAAGAATATGTGAAGTTGCAGGATCCTCAATTTTTTTGTCAGTTGTATAAAGAGGCAAGGAGAGGGGAGCTGGAGTCGCCGCAAGATGTTGTGGCAGGGGTTGTTTGGGATTATAAAGTTCGCGGGGTATGGAGTAAAAAATTGCAAGGGAAAGATGGTGAAGTGGGTTTGCTAGATAATTAGTTTTGCCTTGGATTGATTTGAGTTATATTTAATGTTTTTTCTTTTGTCATGCGAACATTTAGCTTCTCATACAAGACTGCTTGGATTAATGTACAGTCTCCCGCAAATACATTTATGTTTTATTTGTAGAGGCTAATAAAAAAGAGTTTTTTTTTTTTCTGGTAACAGGTGTTTTAGCTTGCCATTTTTGGCACATAAGATTTTGATATGCAGTAGACAGTAGTCAGTAACTCATAACTGGTATCATGTCGTAGGTTTTTACATACCTGGTGACAATCTTCAATTAAGAAACACCACAAGCAAGATCAGATTAATCCTGACATGCACAAACTTGATGGTATTGCCTTGATGGATGTAGATGTACTTTACATGTACTGGTAAAGAACCTTCCAAATAAATCAGTACAGAATAGTCGGCATCTCTCGTCTCTTGACCGTAAGTTCATGCGAGAGTGCACCATTACTCTACTCTACAACAAAACGGGTTCCTCTGATCATATATATTTATTTTATTTGATAAAAGTGGATATCCTCAAAGATTTCACTACAGAATTCCTATAAGTTTAGGGCACGGTACCAACTCTCTCGTACCAGTCCTCCGCTGATATTTTAAAAATCTAAAATCATGCTGTAGCAAATACATATTACATCCAATTAACCGTGATTTTTATCCATGCCCACCATTTATTGAAATTCGCCAACTATGCCCACCAAAATCAGATTCTATTAAAACTACCTAAACTGGCTATTAAATGGCCGGTTCCTATCTCTTTTTTTTTTTTTTTGGAAAAAGTTGTGAAATTTTTTTTATTAAAGTTTTAGAAATTTTTGATATGTTTCTATGAAATTAGATAGAAAAATATATAATTTAGTTTATTAGAATGACTGAAACAAATAACCTGGATCAATATTTTTCAGATCGGGTTTTTCGCGACTGTAAGAAAATTTAAAATATTTCATTGTGTGTTATTGGCAAAAAATAAAAATTCTTTGAATCTGAATTATTGATCCCGGTTCAAAAGTCACTTCTAGGTAAATACAAAAAATATTATGGTATTTCTATTTTTTAAAAAATAAAAATTTTAGAAAAATGTTGCGCAACTTTGTAATCATTACTCAAACAGTGTTGAGTCTGAGTCGTTCGTTGTTTTAATATGATATAATTCTCGCATCAAAAAGTGTGCATTTTGCATCAAAAATCGTGCATAATATATAAAATCATTTACAAAAAGTTGCCGCAACATTTTTTGATGCATAATATTATGCACGGTTTTTTATGCATAATATTATGCACGATTTTTGATGCAGAATGCACACTTTTTGATGCGAGAATTATATCAGATTAAAATAACGAACGACTCAGATTCAACCCTGTTTGAGTAATAACAACTTTTTTTAAATAATGTTATATATGATGCATGATTTTTGATGCAGAATGCACACTTTTTGATGCGAGAATTATATCAGATTAAAACAACGAACGACTCAGATTCAACATTGTTTGAGTAATGATTACAAAGTTGCACAATATTTTTCTAAAATTTTTATTTTTAAAAAAATAGAAATACCATAATATTTTTTGTATTTACCTAGAAGTGTCTTTTGAACCGGGATCAATAATTCAGATTCAAAGAATTTTTATTTTTTTCCAATAACACACAATGAAATATTTTAATTTTTCTTACAGCTGCGAATAACCCGATCTGAAAAATATTGATCCGGGTTATTTGTTTCAGTCCTTCTAATAAACTAAATTATATATTTTTCTATCTAATTTCAAAGAAATATATCAAAAATTTCTAAAACTTTAATAAAAAAAAAATTCACAACTTTTTCCAAAAAAAAAAGAAAAAAAAAAGATAGGAACCAGCCATTTAATAGCCGGTTCCTAATAAAAATTAGGAATCGGCTATTAAATAGCCGGTTTGGGTAGTTTTAATAGAATCTGATTTTGGTGGGCATAGTTGGCGAATTTTAGTAAATGGTGGGCATGAATAAAAATCACGGTCCAATTAACATCATTAATTGTTTCTCGTTTATTATTATTTAAAAAAAATCGTTTGTATATACTATTAATCAAGAAGCGTACTAGAACCAAATTAGTACACTAGAGGCTAGAGCTAGATATAAAAAATATTTATACCTACTTAAGAATCATCAAACATCTACATAACTTAATATTTATAACTTATTAAGCCGAAATTTTTATTTATACCATAATCCCAATAAAAATAAACTAAAAAACACAAAATATGGAGAATTGCAAAAATACCAGGTCGTCAATTAATTTGCGAACCCATTAATGGGGGTGCTCAGATTGAATTGGCGGACCCCAAAAACCCCAATTTTAGTATATTACAGTGAAATTAATGGGCTTTTAATTTAAGGTTCCCCAGATTGAATTGGTGGCTCTGGTGTTTTTGGAATTCTCCAATTTCAGTGGTGATTTGGTTTATTTATTTTTTTAAAATAGTATAAATAAAAATTTCGGCATATTAAAAGATACATCGACATATGGGATCAACGAGGAATTAAGGTGGAATTTGACCAGGAAATTATTCATTGGGGATTAATTTTTAATATTTTTTCTCGGCTATTTGAAACCCTCGATAATTTCGAGAGTTATATATATATATTTAGTGAGCTGTATATTTTCTTATATGATTACGCAATTGTCATAATCAATCCGGCTAATATTATATTTGTTATACTAAATGCACCACTATTGTTAAGAAGTGAAAAATAATCGCAACTAAAAAGTAAATAGATGAGTTTAGAGAAAATTAACACACGATATGTTAACGGAGTTTGGCAAAACAAAGGCCTACGTCTCCGGAGCGTCGCAATCACTTCTTGGTGCGCCTTTTTATTACTAAACTTAGAAATGATTACAACTTGTGAACCGGTGAGCCCTTACAACTAACAGGAAGTCACACGACCAACTAGAGAGAAGAACGAAGTCTTCGAGATAATGTTCGCAAGAGAAACACTCAAAAGCTCACTCTAACATAATCTAACTCAAGATTAGTAAAGTGCATTTGAGCTTGTTTGAGAGGTTTGAAGTTTGAAGGCTCTCACAACAATGGTGTAACTTAAGCTCACAGAAATCTGAAATTTGAAAAGTAGAGTCGGCTAAAAGTTACTTTGGAAATGAGTCCAAAGTTCTATTTATTGAGACAGCTCCAGAAAGAGCAGTTTGGTCTATAACGTTTTTACAAACGTTCATAACGTTTTCATCGATTTTGAATTAGGTCGAACTTTTCTGTAAACTTTACTTCTCAAACGTTATAACGTTTTGTCAATCGTTACAAACGTTTTTTTCTGGAAACCAACCGACCAAAACAGCCATTTTTAGTTGTTAATTTTTTTTTAAAACGTTATAATTTTTTATTAAAATATTATAACTATTTCAAAATTTTTACTGTTTATTAAAAAGGATAAATTATGACTTAACATCATGCATGGAGCTCATTAAATTATTATGTAGTTACATTTTGATAATTTGATATTTAAACATTATTTAACTACGGTCTTGTTTGAAACTTTATTTATTGTAAGATGAATTATGATAAAAAAAATGTAATATATGTTTTAATTACTATATAATTATATAATTATAGAATGTTAATTGTAGCTACCGTATCACAAATCTGATGCTTGACTTAACTTTTTTTTACTAAGGTTTAAATTTTATTTGGATCCGTCATCTTTAAGATAATGAAAACTATAGTTGTTTCTTAGTTATTTCGTTCAAGAGATAATGGGTCTGTGTCTTGATTATGAATGCGGAAAGTGTTAGACACCACACTCATTCCAAAAAAAATCAGCATTTACTGATTCTAGCTTTCAAAAATATATTTCAATGAAATTACAATAACAAAAAAAATAAAAAACTGAAATAAACAAACATAAAACAACAATTGAAAAGAGAGTCGAAATCAATTCAAATTTAAGTTGCATGGATGTTCATTCTTATTATCACAATGGATATTTGGACGAGTTATGGTCCAAAGCCTTTTGGACTAATTCTTCTCCCTGGTTTATTCTAAATACATTCATCAAGATGCTTATTTTTATAAAGAAAATTCTCAACTGTCTGAATGTATTACTTTTTATTTATCAAAATTACAACAAATAAGCATTCAAAAATAAATTTGCCAATCTTTTAAAAAAATGATTATAGTTTAAACAAAAGAAGTCAACAAAATAATAGAACCTCGCCGTTGATGATGGCAGTGGCGGATTTTCTTAGAATGAATGGGATGGATTGATCCCTATTATTTTTTTAAAGTTGTTTATTTATGTATAATTTTTTTATATAATTTAGAATAAAATATTATAAATATTGTAAAATTAATTCTCATTCTCAGCATGAAAATTTTATATGATCGACTTCTAATATATGTTTGACTTCTATAGTTTGAAAGTCTGACCCGTCTTTATATGCTGCAACACAAGTTTCAATCAATACTTGCCGTAGTTCAAAGATACTAAACACTTTTAACTGTTTGCAACCAACGACGGACCCAATGCACTGCAAGTATCTTAGAAATTCAAAATCATTTTTTCGGGTATTGGACTTTGGGCTCTTGCCCCATCCTGAAAAAAATGCACTAACTTGTGAGTTCATAATTTATAACAAGCCTAGATTTCAGAGCTCAAAGAAAAATAAAATTGGTCGGCCCAACAAAAAAAAAAATAAATTTGTGACTCTCTAGTTTCCGCTCTCTTTGGCTATTTGACTCTCTCCATTCTCTGACACTCTCCACGACACATAAAAGAAAAGAAAAATAAAATAATATTGCCACTCTCTGATTCTCTCTGCGACACAGAGAGCTACTCATTCTCTTAAAAAAAAACTCCACAACGAATTTGATTAAAACAAGCTTAAGAAGTGCCACAAAAAATGAATTAATGATTTGTTGGTTACTTTTATAGAGAGAGATTTGTTTAAATGTGTCGACGCTGAAATAATTATGTAAAGATTTCAAAATATGAACTCATAGAGAAAAACTCTCTTAATCGACTTAACTATCTACTATATGGTCTTTATTTTTATTTTTTTAATATGTACAATGATAAAATTTATGTTGTTTTTATCATGTTTTATCTATTTCTGATTAAATAATGAGTTTGAATCAGACTAATTATTTAAATTCAATTTGATATTTTTTTGCTCTATGCAGGTAAAAATCCTGCCATGTTAGTAACCATCAAGTTTCAATACAAGTTTGAACCGATTGCAACCACTAACTGCAAAGTTGTAATTGTGTTTGTGACTCCGAGTCGAGAGAAAACGAATTGTCTACATACATATTAGTATAATAAAATATCTATAATTCATAATAATAATTTTAAACTATTCGCCATTTTATCACATAAATACTATATTAAAATGTTTTATTTTATAAAATAAATATAAATTTGTAAATTTATAAATAACATGATATAGATATCGTGTTGTTCAAACAAGTCGTCATAAAAAAGCCTATGGGCAGTTGAGACCAAAAAAAAAATCGTCATAAAAAATAATTTCGATTCAAAAACATTTTTAATTAAAAAATAGAGAAAAAAAAGTGCTGCTATTTGAAAGTTGAGCCCATCGAAAGGCCGCTATTTGAAATCTAGCCCATCTAATGATCCATATTTGAAATTATCATCCTTCATGAGTCGTGATTTGGAATTCAGGCCTTTCACGGGCTGTGATTTATAAAACGGGCTTATTCTTAATCTATTTAAAAAAACTTGGGATGGAATTTGAAAATCCAACCATTGTTGAAGTTGGAAAATCAAATGACTATTTCGGCTAAATTTTTTTATTTCTTCATCTATCTGTCAAATAAAAATTAGTTACGATCAAGATTTGAAGTTCAAGCCTTTCTAAGTTCTAAATATCTTTTACATCTTAGAAAACTCAAAATAAAATTATAAATTTGTTAAATATTTTTTCCCGAAAATAAGTTACATCGTCAGCGCCGTCAAATGAGAAATCTAAACAAATAATATAAATGATAATAATTGTATTTGTAGCATACAGTGCTGCTGGAGAATTAAGCACGCTCGAGGAATCGGGCAGGGAATTTCTTCTCCTAAAGTCACTGACACGTGGGTCTGAAGTAAGTTTTGACATTTAAATATTGGGTATATTTTTGCTATGGATCCACTCCGAACTCACGTATCAGTGACTTTAGAGTAGAAATTTTCGGATCCCATGCTCGAGATGATGCACTTGAAACAAAAATGAATGAGCATTAAATTTGCACTTGAAACAAAAATGAAAACGCATACAAAAAAAAACATTGAAGTTTATATTGCCACAAAATTAGCTTTGTTGCTTTTGATAGTTCTTGTTCCTTCAATTGGGAATGCTGAGAAATTGACAAAAGTAAAAAAAAACTTGTGTAGTTCCGAGGTTTGAGTACTAAGCAAATTTGTTCTGATATTTTATCGGAGCCATTCGATTTGTGCCAATCAATCAAGTGCACATGAATCTTAATAATCTTAATAAGAATTGAACGAATTTTATTAGACATCAAACTAAATTCAATTGAAGGCCATCCAACCAACCATAGTGATACAGTACGCGAATTATTCGCGTTTAATTCACGATTTAAATGTTTTTTTGACGTTTCAGAATCAAATTTCGAATAAAATGAAAAAAAAAAACGTATAATACGTTTTATTCGCGAATAAATCACGAATTATTTACGATAACAACGCGAATTTTTTGTTGAGTATTATTTTTGCTTCTTTATTGTACCGAATTATACCCGAATCACGAATTTTTGATTAATCTCATCACATAACTTTCTAAGATTACAAATTCTGAAAAAAGAAAACACAATTAGAAATTAATCACCATTATTAGCGCAACACATGCAACAGATCTCCCCTTAAGACGACCCCATTAAAATCTCCAAGATCCTGATTAAAATCCAACCGTTGATGCTTACTCCAACTCAAAGGCCGACGCCGGGAAGGTCCTCGCCATCCCGGTGGAGGTCATGAAGGTGAGCTTCTTCTCCTCTGGATCTTCTATGGCCATCCCACTGAGGCCAATCCAGAGCATGAGCTCCTTGGCCTTGACGCCGGTAATGCGTGCCATCTTCATGTCTTCTACATATGCAGTGACTTCCTTAGCGTACCAGACATTCCGGCCGATCTTCTTGAAATTGTGTGTGGTGTCCTTCCTTTGTTTTAGCCACATTAGGCCGGTTGATCGGTTGTAACCGACCTCCTCCATGTCGATCAACGGGAGGAGGCCACGTGGCAGACGGAGCTCCTGTAGGATTTCGATCGACTTCTTCTTACACAGATCGTGCCCGGTGTAGACCTCGGCGCCTTGTCTGTTGTTCTCTATCATTTGTTGTGCCATGTCTGATTAATTTATTGAGATTTGTACTAGCTAGGGGTTTTATATATAGAGCAAGTTTATACTTTATGGGGAGTTATTTGTAGCATTGACATTACTGGTATTTATTTATAGCATTGCATTGCGTGGTAATTATAGGGAAGGCTATATCTATATATCTATATTGAGACATTTTATTTTATTTTTCTGTGAGGCTGAGTAAGTGGACCCATATAAAAATATATTAAAAGTGGTTAATTAGTAATATAAATTGTAGATTATTTGATAGGAGCTTATAATTAAAATTTGATTAGAATGAAGGCGCCATGTGTTTGGGATGAATCAACGAGAATAACTTGATCTGGCAAACCATGCTACAATACAAAGATGCTCGACATGGGTGCAACCTAGTTATTAAAAATTACAAACAACTATTTAATTAATTAGAACAATTAAGCAAGACATGTAAGCTGTATTGACATATGTATATATATATAGAAGAAATAAGAAAGAGAGTATATGTACAGCTGTATTAAATCTTTCTCCACATAGTTAATGTAAATATGTCATGAAATTTTAAAGTGATTTAATAAATAGTAAATTTTTTTTTAAAAATGTAAAATTTGGTATCCAAGCACATTTTAATATAAATATCACATCTAACGTTTGGATCGATTTTTTGGACTTCGAAAATTGAAAAATAATTTGGTTGCACGTGATTTTAGAAACAACTGATTTAATATTAGCCAACTTCTATATATATATATATATATATATTAACAACTATCAACAACAGTAATATCAAATTAACCACCTAATCATGCAAGAATTAACCCCCTTACAAGTTTGTTATATACTTATATTCGTTCCCAATTTCAGCGAAAGTAGGAAAAACAAAACAAAAAAGTATCACAAACACTGACTGATTATATCAGTACCTATGCCAGTTATGTTCTGGTACCAATACGTACCGGTGCATCGATCTACTGCCTAAATACCAGTACAATCGTCATTTACTCTTTACGCAGCTCACATCATGAAAGAGCTATTAATGAGGTGGCTCAGCTCGCTCGTGGCTCGGCTTGTTCTGGCACAAGCCAGTTCGAGCTTTAACTAGATCAGCTCGACTCGTTGACAACCCGAGAGTATTCTATCTCCTCAGGTACTTGAGAGAGGATATGGATTGGTAACCTCCTTGGTTCTAACCTGAATAAGATATTCCAAATTATTATTTTTGCAAAATCACCTCTCATTTTGGTAAACAACATTATAAAATTATGAAAATTGAATATTCAATATCAAGTGAATTACAACCTTATATTAATTGCCATATGGATCTTGGGCCACAATAAGGTCCAGTCCGCTCCATAATTGGATAGTCCTGATAGTTTTCTCAACGGCCCAAGTAAATCAAGTAGGTGACCCAATAAATCTGTAATTTGGGTTTTGGAGATTACAAAATTGGGTGGTTTGTGATACTACAAATAAAAATTATCACAAGTGTATAATTACAATTTTGTACTACAAAACATGGGGTCAATTTTGGTTAGACTGGGAAAGATTGAAGTTTTTATGCACAATTTTGTTTTGATTTGATTTCAGTTTGGGTAACTATAGGTAAAGTCATTTTAGAGCTCAGGCGTTAAAGGATAGAATAAGAGATTTAGTTCTTGTTATTTCACTGGATGAGAATTAATTAAGCCGGACTAAGATGACATAAGCCGAACAAAAAATACTTTAATGCATGATCTAATTTTAGACCTCAACCAAATATGAATAATTTAATCAGTGAGTGATTTTTTTGGGTATTACATTATATGGTTCCTAATATTTCATGAAATGATCTATAGTACGAACCAAATGCCTCTATATGTTTAATTTTATAACAGCATATTAATTCTCCCACTCCCTTGTAAACTTTCTTTTGATAGCATTTGCAGCTTTGATTTCAAAACTCAAAGGTGTGCATCTTAATAGTGAGTGCCTGATATCATAGAATTCAGATCCAGTGAAGTAACTCAATTTTTGAGTTTTAAATTGGGACCGTCCGATTCGAATACGAAAAAATGCATCCGGATATGAAGTGCACAAATTCCGAGAACGAATTCGAATCCCGAGACGATTCCGAGCGATGAATTCAAATCGGACGATTTCGATCCAAAACCCAAAAATTGAGTTACTTTAGGAGATCCGGACCTGATATCATACCCATTGGCCATGTAAAAGAATCAGTGTTGCACAAGGGAATGCATCTGTTAGTGTAATCTTACAAGTTCAGGTCACCAACAAGCTAAGTATCATATAATTGAAACTGTTTTTTTTTTTTTTTTTTTTTATATATTTACTTATTATTATTATTATTTTTTGCTTCTGTGGTTTCCTTAATCATGTTTGGTTATTTCTATTGTTTCATAGCGTTTTGGTGTTCTCGCTAGCAAAATAGCATCATTGCCACCGAATTCCGTGACCAATTTTTAAAAAAATTGGATATTAAAAAATTAATTTGTCACAAAACAAATTGATGATTTTTTTTCTCCAAAAATACTAAGAACCGAAACATTGATTTGAACCAGGTAGGAGGTGGCCGAATCAATGATTCAGTCCATCCTAGTTCACACTTTTACTCAACTAATGACACAAAAAAATTCAAAAAGGAGGGTGATCAAACCATTGTTTTAGTTTATCCTGAATTTCAAAATCTGGATCCTCTGTTTCTTTCTTCCTTCTCAAATAGCACTTGGGGGAGGGAGGAGGGACCGAATTATTAATTCAATTTAGAAGATAGAGAGTAAATCAATAGTTCGGTCTAGAATGGAATTGAAATCTGTGTGGCCGGTTTCTGCGAAAATGTGAACAAGAGTGTTTTTAGGGGCAGAACTAGAAAATTCGGACAGGGTGGCTGAAAATTAAAATACACAATTATAGTGAGTGAGATTTAAATACAAGACCTCTCAACAATAAAATAAAGTTTTAACTACTAGAGTACAATTATAACAGGTAGCGGAGTTTACTAAAGAAATATGATGCAGAAAAAAGATTTTTTTTTAAATGATATAAATAAAAATTTCAGGAGAGGATCAAATCAGTCTGCAAGTCAGACATGCGCAACACATCAAATGGAAACTTTTTTTGTTTTTTACCAATCCGACCAAAAAATATATGAAATAAAGACTTTATTTGATTAAATACGAATTAAATTTAATAAACTTGATCAATAAATATGAGCTACGTGCTTGGTTGACTTGGACTGAATCTAACAAACTAATTCTTCTCACGTGCACTGAACCGCGTTAATTCTTTGTTGGGTGAGACCATGATCAAAATTTCTCTTTCAGCTTCAGGAAAATATCATGGTGCTAATCAATGCACAATTAATTGGTCTCTTGCGGTTTATAAATTATTTTCAGATGAACAATCAATCAATCATAAAGCTTCGGTGACTCATTCAAAGAGCGTGTTTCTACATCATTCAAAGAGCATGATGTGTAGAACAAGAACAACCATTCTTAGAAGTTCAGATTTTTTTAGTGTGTATTTTCTGAACTTCTTATGTAGTTAAAATCAAGGGTGGAACTAGAAAACTTTAATAGAGGTGGCTAAAAATTAAAATGCACAATTGTGATGAGTGGAATTTAAACTCTAGATTTCTTAAATACAAAATAGAGTTTTAATCACTAAATATTTGTCATTTATTGAAGGTGGCTAGACTATTTAAAAAGTTAAAAGAAGATAAAATTCAATTAAATTCATATACGTATAATTAAAATTTTAAAATCATAGGAGTGGCTTAGCCACATTTGACTAAGTCTTAGATCCGTCTTTGAATGAGATGACATAGAATAAGATTAACAATGTTTTCTTATAGATATTATAAAACAAATATAATAATTTTTTGTGCAGAAACAAAGTCTAACAAATCATTCAAAATTTTATCCAAAAGAACTTCAATCGGAAATTTAACAAGCATGAATATGAATGCGCAATTATTGAAAAATTCGCATTTCCTAAACTCAACTCAAAGTTTGAGTTTGAATCTGAACCGTTCGATCAAAATTCACACATTAAAAAAACAAATTAGTGTCTAACTAGACATAATTGATCCGGATCATGTTCCGGATCCAAACTCAAATTTTGAGTTACATTAGGTAATCCGGACACTTCATTGAAGACACACCCTTTTCGGAGTGGGTTACATATTCCGAATACGTATTCTTTGAATCAACTCAAAAGAGAATCCGTCTGATTTTAAACGGAGTTAATTCGGTTGTTTGATTTTAACATATGAATTCTTTAATATTTATGCGGATCTAGTATACACGGGTTTTAAAACAAAACTAGTATGTACGGATCTAGTATGCACGGATTTTAACACATGAGCCCTTAGTTGAAGGCACACCCTTTTTGGAGTGGGTTCCATATTCCTCTCTTTTTTTCTTGGCATGCTTACTTTACAAGTTTACATGGTTCTTTTTATCACCGCTGAAATTTAATATAGACCAAAACTTGTGCTTTACAAAAGTTTATCATCTTCCACCAGTTTAAACTTTAAAATCATGATTTCTATGAAAGAGAAACAGTGGCCCACTTGGTCACAAGTGGATTCTTTCGTGATTCTAAATGTTATGATGTGTTGTCCAGATTCTAAAACTGTTCGACGGGTAGGACTAAAACTGTTCGGCAAGTTTTGTAGGCTTAAATTTTAAGCTCGTGTATGGTAATGTTCGGTAACTATGGTTTAGAGCTTCTTAGTACTCCTTAGTGCTCTAAGGAGTCTTAAGTTCACTGCACGTGTGCTCCCTTATCAAGCTTAATGATCTTTAGTGTTCTTTTTGCCCATCTTTTTTAAGCTTGTCCAAATTTTTAAGTCATGATTTTACATGGCTTAAGAATATTGCCAAGTTTAAAGCTTTCTTAAGAAAATTACTTTCAACTTTATTGTCGAACATCTGCTCCTTAGTGCAGCTTAAAATTGAAGTTTCATATGATTGCCGAACACTACCTAGTACAAGGAAGAAGTTTTTTGCAAGAAAAATTTAAGAAAGTGAGTTTTTAGCTATCTTAAGAAAGTTCAATTGCTTAAGCCATACAGAATGGTGACTTAAAAATTAAAACAAGCTTAAAAAATTGAGCAAAATGTTCAAAGTGAAACAACAAGCTAGGCCGCTATAGTGCCAAATTTCATAGGATGAACATGTCTCGTTATTACCATACAAGTGATATGTAATGGTACATGACTTAGCCAATGTGGCTTAAGAAAGTGAATTTAAGCTTTGCAAAGGAGCAAGTGTTTGGACAGGAGTAGGATTAAAATTTTAAGCTCTTCTAAGGAAAAGGTGTTTTGCAATAAAAAAGTTAAAAAAGTTGATGCTTAGCTTTTTTAAAAAGGCTCAGAATTGCTCCTTAAAAATTGTCCAAGAAGTTTGGACAAGTTTAAAAATGTGGACAGGATGAAGCTTAAAAAAATAGTTTTAAGTTTTATAAAGGAGCAAGTGTTTGACAAGATTAAGACTCAGTCTTCTAGGCTTAAGACTTCATATGTAGGCAGAGAGTAAGAACTATTAATTTAGAAATAGATCGAGGAATCTCAAGACCATGCATGGATTAAGATTTCAAACCCAGGGGCTGTCGGCATTGATTAAGATTGATTAAGATTTCAAACCCTGGGGATGTTCAGCAATATGGGTTGGCTTAAATTTTAAACTCCACTAAGGAAGATGTGTTCGGTAAGAGAAATTTAAGAAAGTGAGTCTTTAGCTTTCTTAAGAAGACTCAATTGTTTAAGCCGTTGTTCGCGTGAAAGCGCAACGCAAGTTTCAGTACGCTAGGGAGCGTACCTTTTAAAACCGCGGTTACACCTTCCGATTAGGGTTGCAAGTGCACAACCCTATCGAGGAGTATAATCGGGTATCGATCCACAAGGACGGATTCCTTGACTAGATTCTACTTATCTTGGCCAAAGACTAGAAGTGAGAAAAGAAAGGGGTTTTGGTATTTAAATTTCCTAAACAATCAATTCAAGCAATCAAGTAATGAAATAGAAGAGTCACTGTGCAAGGAAAAGTATAAACAGTGTTTTGAATTTGAATAAAAGATGTTTCAAGGGTTTCAGACTTCATATCTGATTTGCCTCTAGTGGTACGGGTCTTACCAAGTTGGTACGGCTAGGCCGCACCAACCTGGTCCGACCAAGCCGTGTGGGGCTTGGTACGGGTAGGCCGCACCACTCTTGTAAGACCCGTACCGATTTACCAGAACAGAGCTTACAAGTTCGAGTTGATGCATTTCTTGCTGGTACCTCGTATTAAACTCTTGAGAAAGGTTCAATTGACCATACCTAAGGTTCCTAAGCCTCAACTCTCGTTTGTTGGTTCAAGATCTAGGTTTGGGATGCAATTCTTCACCTTCTAGGGTTTCTAAACCTCAATTGTCATGTGTTGGTCCAGATCCACTAGTTGATTGATTGGAGATCTAAGGTATCCTCTAATCTGTCAATTAGAGGAGAATTCAACCTTTCGGCTTCAATTCGAACAAGTCTACCTAAAGGGATTGATTTGGTTGAGAGATAGCAATGGTCACATGACCTTGTTAGGGTTGATCTACCACTATAGGCACACCACATGCAATCACAGCAAAACAAAGCAATCAAGACAAGCAATTCACAATCAATGCAATAAAAAGAGTTTATACAAGATCCAAATCAATAAAAGCAATACAAATCAAGAAAATCCATCTCTAAACCCTAGAAACAATGATCAACTACTCACAAGTCATAGATCTGTTCAGAAATACAAGTAAAGAGATAAAGAGAGGCATGATAAAACTGGATCGAAGATCAGGAGTGGAGAAGAGCTTGATCCGTCGATTTTCGCCTCTTCTTCTTCCTTCTTCTTCTCTCCTTGCTCCTTTGCTCTCTTTCTCTCTTTCTCTGAGCTCTCAGGAATGGTATCAAGTGGCCTCCTCCGAAAATGGAGAGATCCCTCGCTTTAAATAGCCTCTGCCAAGATTTGAATTCTGTCAGGCGGCATCTAGGTACGGCCCATACCAAAGTGGTACGGCCAGGCCGTACAAGGTGGGAAAAAGGCTGAATCGGCTAAGTCTGGTACGGCCCGTACCAAGCCTGGTAAGGGTCGTACCAGGGAGTCCAAAAATGCCGTTTCTTCGTGTATTTTGCTCCAATCCTGCAGAAAACAAACAATCTCTCAGCAGTACCAAATTCTAAAGATATATCAATGAAATGCACATGATTTTGACAATTTAGAACGAGAATTTGGTACGGAATCAAGTCAAATATAGGCTAAATATGCGAGGTATCAAATCCCCCCAAGCTAAACCTTTGCTTGTCCTCAAGCAAAGATTTAAACTCAGGTACCAGCTCTAGACTCTAAATGCAAGTTAACTTCCTAATTGTGAAAATTTGTGTGAATTGCTTTAATCAAAAACTTTCAAAACTTTTTGGTACGATTTGGACTTCCTTATTCAATTTTTGATTCACCTCACAAACGGACCAATCAAACTTCAAAGTCTCGAATGTTTTAATCACTTATAAAGCTGCTCACTCGAATCGATCAAGGTGTCATTTATCTACCTAAACTTTGCCCTCATGTGTGGAGATTTCCCATTTTAACCCCCCCAAGCTTGGAATAAGCTTAGGTCAGAAAGTTATGGATTTCGTGTGTTGACATGTGCAAAATATCTTTTCTTATTTGGGAGACGAGCTCAAAGGCGCCCTTTCGGACTTATTGCCAGTACTCTTATGTTCCCCGTCTTTTTTTATTTTTTTATTTTTTTTTATTTGGGAGACGAGCTCAAAGGCGCCCTTTCGGACTTATTGCCAGTACTCTTATTGTCTCCATCTTTTCTTTCTCTCTTTTTTTTTTTATTTTCTTTTTGCACATACCATGAATACACATATCCAGTTTAAAATCCCCATTTCCCTATTTAAAAGGCTCAGTTCAGTTTCTAAACGAAATCCTAGATACAGTTCAAGTTGTCATTTTCATAAGTTCTCAAAACATTCGGTTCTCATCAGATTTTTGGTCAATTATGAAGTTAGTTCCAATTGCTCAAGGTAATCCCAATCATAACCAAAAAATTTCGACAGGTCTCTAATTTAAGCAATCACACAAATTTCACCTACAGATGCATGAAAAAGGTAAACATGGCCTAAGTAAAATCAAATAAACCTAAGTAAAGCGTGAATCCTAAGTAAAAGCAAATAAATCCTAAATCACCCCCCCAAGCTTAGTCTGAGCATTGTCCTCAATGCTTCAAGACTGAAAGAGTAAGAGAAAGTAAGCAGGGGGAGAAAAGAAAAACGTACCTGATCAGTCATCGGAGGGATCAAACCTCCAATCGCGCAGCTCATCCTCAATGTCACCTATCCGCTGCTGGAGATCAGAGAGTATGGCACCATGCTCGCGCCTCATGTCATAGACGAGCCGGTAGACATCCTGGATAGTGGGATCAGCTATGGGAGGTGGATAGGAAGGACCGGCATAAGAAGTGGATGGTCCTGTCTGGAATGTGGAGGGGAATGAGCCGGTCGGCAGTGTGGAAGGTCCAGCACAAAAGCAGAGGTACCTGCAGCAAAAGATGTGAAAGGTCCCTGCGGGGAGAAGGGAGGGACCTGAGCGGGAGATAGATGCATCTGGAGTGGAGAGTGAGAAAGCATCGGCTCATCCTGAACCTGGACGGGAGAGGTGTGTGTGTCAGGCATCTCCACATCATCCGTAGGTGGTGGTGGAGGTGGTGGTGGTGGTGGTGGTGGTGCTGCGGGGCCCTGCTGGATACGAGGAGGACGGGTGAAAAACCAGGTGCGCCGGTCGTCGAAGGAGAGAGTGACCGGGAAAGGCATGACATAGCTGGCCTGGTCGCCGATGCGCCATGCCCAAACGCCTCGTCCATCACGTGCGGCGGCAGGCTGGATGAACTTGTAGGTGTGCAGGGCAGTCAAAGTGAAATAGCGGGGGCCCTTGCACTCCTCGTCTCCAACGAGCTGGACACCCAGTCGCTCTGCGATCAGAGTGACGTAGGCGGAGATAGAGACAATGCCACCTGGCTTGGAGGCGCGCTGGAGACCGAGCCAGTGCTGGATCATCGCGAGCATCAGATCGGGCCGCTCGAGGGCGCCATCAGGGCGCAGCATATGATCCATCAACTTCAGATCCTCGACATTGGCACGGTGTATCGTCTCGCCACGTGCAAAGAAAGTGCCACCGAGGATCCGCAGGATGCAGCGGAGGACGGGATGAGGGACATTCAGCTGCGTGAACTCCGAATTAAACGCGGAGCCCGCCTTCTTGCCAGAGATGAGCTCCCAGAAGTGGTTGCGATTGAGACCCGCAGCGAACGAGATGGAGTCAGTCGTCGGGTTCGATGCAAAACCAAACCACTCGCGCAACTGGGAGAGCCAAACTCGGTAGACCACCTGACGAAGGCGAAACTTGATGTAAGGAGTATCCTTCTTGTTGTACTTGAGCTCCAAAGAGGAGAGGAACTCAAGGGTGAGACCTGTGTATCCTATCTGTGCGATGGTCCAGAAGGAATGGCCTATCCCAATCCGACTCGTGAGACGTAGGAACTCCTCCTCAAGTCCCAGAGTCTGGAGTGCCGTGAAGTCGACAACCCTGGTGTTGACAAACTTTCTCTGACTCTGGGTAATGGAGAACTGCTCAGCGCGCTGGGTGGAGTCAGAGACAGCCTCGTCAGTGCCGTAGGAGTCGGAAGCGCTATCGCTCGAGGCTGAACCAGAAGGCTGGTAAGCTGAACCAGATGGGCTCTCGTGCCCATCTCCAGAACTAGCTTGAGAGGGACTCTCAGATGAGGGCTCAGACTCAGACCCAGAAGGTGTGGGGGTGTGCGAGAGTTGCCGACGCATCTCGCGAAGTCGCTCTTGGTGTTGCAGTTGAGCGTACTTGCGTTGGCGTTCTGTGTGAGGTTCGGACATGCATGTCCCACACAAGACCTAAGCAGACGAGGGCTTGAATGGACTGGTACGGGTAGGGTGTACCAGTGAGGTACGGTCAGGCCGTACAAGATGGTACGGGTAGGCCGTACAGGACTTGGTACATGTGCTGGTAAGGGGCTGAGGCTGGTACGGGGCCGTACAAACTGGTACCCTCACCAAACAGGTATAAACAATGCTCAAGAACTCTCAAACCAAGCACAAAACACTACAAATGGTCAAGGAAAAGCGCAGGTGTGCACTGGTACCAGATCTGGTGCCTGTTCTGGTGCTGGTACGGGCCGTACAACCTGGTACGGGTAGGCCGTACCAGGGTTAGGGTTTGCAGGGAAATGGCAAAACAGACAAGGGAAAGGGAGAAGGAAAACTAAGACGAAAAGAAAATGCAGAAAATGGAATAAAGAAAGGGAGAAAGAACAACTTACCCGAAGAGAGAAGAGGTGCGGCTGATGTTGGTGCGGGCCGTACGAGAGAAGTGAGGCGGCAAAGAGAGATGCGGCAGAAAAGAGGGAGAGAAGGCAGGGAGAGGAAAAGAGAAGGAAGGGGTGCGGCAGAGAAGAGGGAGAGAAAGCAGGGAGAGGAAAAGAGAAGGAAGGGGTGCGGCAGAGAAGGGGGAGAGAAAGCAGGGAGAGGAAAAGAGAAGGAAGGGGTGCGGCAGAGAAGGGAGAGAAGGGGTGTGGGGGTGCGGGGGGGGTTTAAAAAGAGAATGGCGGCAATTAATGCGCCTCTGCGCCCCCTAGACCTAGGTACGGTCTGGCCGTACCGATCAGGCACAGGCCGTACCAAATTGGTGCGGCCTAGCCGTACCAGGGTAGGTTTCTGTTCTTTCCTCTTTTTGGACTTCTCAAACTCGCTCGTGATGCAGAAAAAGAAACATGAATGCATGTCTAACTGTTCCTAAGATGCAAAAACGAAAAAAAAAATGGGCTTGGGCTGCCTCCCAAGGAGCGCTTGTTTTAGGTCTTTAGCACGACCATCTCTCTGTTATGCTTCAATCTGGGAGAGGTTTGAGTTCGTGAGTCGGACGCTTAGGCTGATCATTGGCACAAGTCGTGTCTGGGTGATCTGACTCGTACAACGTCAAGATGTCAGCCTTGTCAAGCTCTGCTTCGCCACTCGTCTCAGAGTGTGTCGCACGGTCCTCGTGTGATCCACCCGATTTGCATCGGAGATCCTCCAGATCTTCAGGAATCACGTCTGCTGCACAGATGGACTCGCTCGCTTTACTTGGCAAATGGGATAAGAATTCAGAGTGATGGCGCAGCGAGTTGTCGACTTGGTCAAGAAAGTAGTCCTCAGCCAGATCAGCCAAGAGCTCTTCTATCCCATCAACCCGGAAACATGTCTCAGATTGTGACGGATACTTCATGGCACGTTCGATTTGGAATTTCACCTTCTCCCCTCCAAAATTCAGAGTCAGGGTTCCTTGTCTCACGTCGATTATCGCGCCAGCTGTTCTTAGAAAAGGTCGTCCCAGAATGATGGGGACTTCCTTGTCTTCTTCCATCTCCATGACGACGAAATCGACGGGTACGAAGTACTTCCCTACTTGGACTGGCAGATCCTCCACTATGCCAAGTGGAAGTCGCACTGAAGAGTCCGCCAATTGCAACGTCATTCTTGTGGGCTTGAGCTCCCCCACTCCAATGCGATCATAGATGGTGCGTGGCATGAGACTCACGCTCGCTCCAAGATCACACAGAGCCTTCTTGATTGTGGCCTTCCCAATGGTGCATGGAATGGAGAACTTTCCAGGGTCGTCAAGCTTGGGGGGTAGCTCGCTCTTCAGAATCGCGCTGCACTGCTCCGTCAGCTTGACCGTCTCGTGCCCCTCTAAGCTTCGCTTGTTGGACAAAATGTCTTTCAGAAACTTGGCGTAGGTGGGCATTTGAGTCAGAGCGTCGGTGAAAGGAATGGTGATGTGCAGCTGCTTGATGACGTTTACAAAGTTGGCGAATTGTTCGTTCAATCTGGTCTCGGCTAATCTCTGGGGGAAAGGAACGGGTGGCCGGTATGGGGGTGGTTTCTCGTTTCCTTTCTTCTTTTGACTCCCTGACGCTTCAGATGAAGGTTGTACAGGTCTCGCTGAGCTGGCACAATCCGTACTCGCTTGAGGTGTAATGGGTTCAGCACGTCCTGGATTTACCTCGCTTGCTGGGATCCGCACAGGGGTCAGGGTCGCGTCAGGTGCCGGATCAGCTGTGATGTCACTCGGCATTGGTGGTTCATCATAATGGGTCCCACTTCTCAGAGTAATCGCCTTAACCTCTCCTCTCGGGTTGGGTTCTGGTTGAGCTGGAAGCTTCCCAGGTTGAGGTTGGCTTGAGGTGACCATCTGGCTCAGCTGCTCCAACAACTTGCCTTGAGTAGCCATCTTAGTCGTCATGCTCTGCATCTGTTCCCACATCATTTGATTCATCTTTCCCTGCTCATGGGTGAAATCATTCACTCCGGTAGGCGCATGTGACTTTGGGAGATCAGATAGAGCTGCTTGGTTGCCTTTATTGGGAAAGGAAGTGTTCTGGTAGAAGTTCCTGTTGCCGTTGTTGTTGCTGTTGCTCGAAGATGGGTTGCCCCAGTTGTTGTTGTTGGGAGGAGGGTTGTTCCAATTATTGTTCGCCCGATTGTTCCAGGTGTTGTTGTCGTTGTATGGCGGCCTCTGGAAGTTGTTGTTGTTGAAGGGCGGTCTGGAAGAAGAGTTGTTGAACGGTGCGGGGTTGTTCTGGTTCGACCTCCAATACTGCTGCTCAACCGGATCTTTGGAGCAAGACCGGCTGAAAGGAGGTCTCGAGAAGAAAGAAGGTTCGTTGTTGAGAGAGTTGACCTGCTCGCTCTCCTCGTCTTGTTGCGTCAGCGGGCACTGCTCGTAAGCATGCCGCTCGTCTCCGCACATGACACAGATTTGAGGCTGCTGTTCGACCGCCTTGACGCTGAGCTTGTCCATTGCCCTCTGCATGGCGTCCATCTTGGCGGTGAGAGCTGTGATGTGATCCACCTCGTACTTGCCACCTCCTTGGCTACCTCCTTGGCCTCCTCTTCGTCGTGAGTTGTCACGGCCAGACCACTGCTGGTTCTGCGCCATGCTGTCTATCAAGTTCATAGCCTCTAAAGGCTCCCTTGACATCAGCGCGCCTCCCGCAACAGCGTCGACGTAAGCACGAGTGCTCTCGTTCAAGCCGTCATAAAACGTTTGGATTAAGAGCCAGTCTGGTATAACGTGGTGTGGACAAGAGTACTGCAGTTCTCTAAACCTTTCCCATGCCTCATTTAGGGGTTCATCAAAGATTTGACTAAAGCTGGTCAGGTCATGTCTTACCTTGGCAGTTCGTTTGTGAGGGAAAAATCTTGTCAAAAACAATTTGGACAATTCCCTCCAGGTCAAAACCGAGTCCCTAGGTAAAGATCCTAACCATTTCTTTGCTTTGTCCTTAAGAGTGAAAGGAAATAGAGCAAGCTTGGTGTAATCAGCATTCTCACCGTTGGTTTTGATGGTCGTGATGCACTCGAGGAAGGTTTGGAGATGGGAGTGCGGGTCGTCGTGGTCGAGACCATGGAAAGTGTTCTGCTGCACCATGTTGACAACCCCCGGATTGAAGTTGGGTTGTTGTCCTGGAATGCGTGGCAGCCGGATTGCACCCCTCACATCTCCAGCCCTCGGCACATTGAACTCTCGCAAGGTTCGGGGCATGAAGTCGTCCATCTCGTGGTCAGACTGATCGGTCAGCTCTTCCTCTCTGTCTCTCTCCTCCTCTCGCTCACGCCTGTTCTCCCTGCTCGGATGTTCAGACATCTTCTCTTCAATGCGGGGCGCGTCTGATGTGACTCGAGCCGCGTCGAGAGCGGTCTGAGCAGGGACAGTGTCGTCTGGAGGAGTTTCGTCAAAGAGTGGCCCTCTGCTCCTCAGTTGGTATTTCAATCTGAACTTTCCTGCAGGAGGTTGTTCAAGAGCCAGTTTTTAGTAATCAGGAAGAGTAAAGTAAAGGAAATGATACAAGTTAAAATCTAGATTAGCTAAGATAAGCAAAACTCTAGAAAATGATAGCCGTCCCCGGCAACGGCGCCAAAAACTTGTTCGCGTGAAAGCGCAACGCAAGTTTCAGTACGCTAGGGAGCGTACCTTTTAAAACCGCGGTTACACCTTCCGATTAGGGTTGCAAGTGCACAACCCTATCGAGGAGTATAATCGGGTATCGATCCACAAGGACGGATTCCTTGACTAGATTCTACTTATCTTGGCCAAAGACTAGAAGTGAGAAAAGAAAGGGGTTTTGGTATTTAAATTTCCTAAACAATCAATTCAAGCAATCAAGTAATGAAATAGAAGAGTCACTGTGCAAGGAAAAGTATAAACAGTGTTTTGAATTTGAATAAAAGATGTTTCAAGGGTTTCAGACTTCATATCTGATTTGCCTCTAGTGGTACGGGTCTTACCAAGTTGGTACGGCTAGGCCGCACCAACCTGGTCCGACCAAGCCGTGTGGGGCTTGGTACGGGTAGGCCGCACCACTCTTGTAAGACCCGTACCGATTTACCAGAACAGAGCTTACAAGTTCGAGTTGATGCATTTCTTGCTGGTACCTCGTATTAAACTCTTGAGAAAGGTTCAATTGACCATACCTAAGGTTCCTAAGCCTCAACTCTCGTTTGTTGGTTCAAGATCTAGGTTTGGGATGCAATTCTTCACCTTCTAGGGTTTCTAAACCTCAATTGTCATGTGTTGGTCCAGATCCACTAGTTGATTGATTGGAGATCTAAGGTATCCTCTAATCTGTCAATTAGAGGAGAATTCAACCTTTCGGCTTCAATTCGAACAAGTCTACCTAAAGGGATTGATTTGGTTGAGAGATAGCAATGGTCACATGACCTTGTTAGGGTTGATCTACCACTATAGGCACACCACATGCAATCACAGCAAAACAAAGCAATCAAGACAAGCAATTCACAATCAATGCAATAAAAAGAGTTTATACAAGATCCAAATCAATAAAAGCAATACAAATCAAGAAAATCCATCTCTAAACCCTAGAAACAATGATCAACTACTCACAAGTCATAGATCTGTTCAGAAATACAAGTAAAGAGAAAAAGAGAGGCATGATAAAACTGGATCGAAGATCAGGAGTGGAGAAGAGCTTGATCCGTCGATTTTCGCCTCTTCTTCTTCCTTCTTCTTCTCTCCTTGCTCCTTTGCTCTCTTTCTCTCTTTCTCTGAGCTCTCAGGAATGGTATCAAGTGGCCTCCTCCGAAAATGGAGAGATCCCTCGCTTTAAATAGCCTCTGCCAAGATTTGAATTCTGTCAGGCGGCATCTAGGTACGGCCCGTACCAAAGTGGTACGGCCAGGCCGTACAAGGTGGGAAAAAGGCTGAATCGGCTAAGTCTGGTACGGCCCGTACCAAGCCTGGTAAGGGTCGTACCAGGGAGTCCAAAAATGCCGTTTCTTCGTGTATTTTGCTCCAATCCTGCAGAAAACAAACAACCTCTCAGCAGTACCAAATTCTAAAGATATATCAATGAAATGCACATGATTTTGACAATTTAGATCGAGAATTTGGTACGGAATCAAGTCAAATATAGGCTAAATATGCGAGGTATCAGCCGTGCAGAATGGTGGCTTAAAAATGGAGCAAGCTTAAAAAATGAGCAAAATGAGGCTTAAGAAAGTTGTTTTAAGCTTTGCGAAGGAACAAGTGTTTAGCAAACTTAAGAATCCTCAGTCTTCTAAGGAGCTCTAAGGAACACTACGAAGGGTGTGTCGAACACTAATTTTCAGCTGCATTAATTCACACACGTTTAGCAATAAAGTTGAAAAACAACTTTCTTAAGAAAGCCTTAAGCTTGGTAAAATGCTTACCCATGTGAAACCATGGTTTAAAAAGTTAAGCAAGCTTAAAGAAGGTGGCAAAAGAAGCACTAAGGGGTGAGATTAAGCTGCACTAAGAAGCATTCGTTCGGTAAGCTTAAACTGAGGTTGCCTAACAACACCTTAAGAGCTTAAAGAGCACTAAGAAACGCTAAAGAACACTATTTTTTGGTGACACTGAATTACATTCTATATTTTTAAAATTCAAACAATCAATCCAAACTGTTCAACATATCAAATTTTACATTTTTTTGAATTTTTTTTTACTATTTATTAAGATGGGTACAAATGGTCTAAAAACAACAATTTTGTAAAATGCTTAATAAATAGTAAAAAAAAAATTAAAAATATAAAATTTGGTCTCTAAGCATATTTTAATATGGAGATCATGTTAAACAGTTTGGATCGACTGTTTGAACTTTAAAAACTTTAAAAATAGATGGTATAATTTTGTGTCACCAAAAATTGATGTAAGTGGATCCCTCCTCTTATAACATATATGCATGAAACTAGATTTCAATCAATTTATTAATAAAAGTACTATATCGTAGGATTTAGCTTTACCACAAATTGTTCACCAAATTTTTGCTATTATAAATTCAAATGTATGGTTCTGTTTTCGGTTTTCATCAAATAGAATATTGTTTGCCTTACTTCCAGGCTATATTAGCTTTTAGTAATATTTTATCTTATATTTCAAACTCATTGATCATGTTTGTGTGCGGAGTAGAATGAAAATACAATAGATTCAATTCTTCAGTTTCTTATTATACCATGCAACTTGCGCAAGATATCGGATTTAACGAAACGGAACCTATGGACTCTCTCTCACTTCGCAAGGCGAACAGGAAGACGATCCTGGAAGGCATCTCAAGGCGTCACGCACAACTGCCGGCTCATGGGAAGGTGTCCTATGCAGGAATAGTCAAGAGCAACCACCACACCACTACACGATTGGCAGCAAGATTGACCCAACAACCCAACCAAGCCATTAACCCAAACCATCCACCTGGCATCCAAGCATTAACTGACCTCCCAACAGCCAACCATACTGCAGACATGAGTAATGAAGAAGAAGGATGGACATTAGTCAAAAAGCGTAAACATTGTTCTTTGGAGAAGAAAAGCCATACTGTGCCAAAGCTTAGTAAACATATTGAGCTGCTAAGGGCGCAAGGAAGGTGCTACAGATGCCTCGACCGGGGACACACCCAATTTCAGTGTAGAAACGGTGTAAGATGCAATAAGTGCCATGGAGTTGGCCACATTGCTAGAGCTTGTACAACCAAAAGGAACCTGCCTACAAATACTCCATCTATTCCAAAGCTTCAGACCACTGTTAGAACTAACTCTCAACCCATTGCCCAAACCGCTCAACCCACCATGGATCTTGACAACTGGGAGACCATGCCGATGCTAAGCCCCAACCTCATCATCCCAACGCCACCGCCTGAACCCCGAGTCTTCTTTCCGCCCAATGATGACCTTCACCCACCAAACACCCTCCTCCATCGGTCGGCTCTAGTTCTGTTGGGATCAAGAACCAACATTTCTCACATGCCACAGCGCATTGCAAATGCAATAGCAGCCACCTTTGAGTGCCACCCGGCTGACTTCAAGGTCTCCCCGCTGCACCCGGCAATTGGGAACTTCCTTGTTGAGTTTCCATCAAATGTCCTTCGCAACATGGCTGTAGCTATCGGTGTCTTCATGATAGCTCGAGGCCTAGAGGTTCAGCTCCGAGAATGGACCCCTAACTTAGGCATGGTGAGAGACCCCACATCGCATAAAGTAAGAATCAAAATACACGGGCTAACTTTACAGTACTGGGACTATCAAGGTGTAAACCATCTGTTAGCAGGCTATGGTTACGTTGACCGCATGGCGCCGGTTGTCGTTAACGGTAACTTCGAAACACTCAGGGCTCTTGTCGCTTGCTATGATCCCAGTCACATACCCCCATCAATATGGCTTACAAAGAACCCATATTCAAAGGAGGTGGTCATTGAAATGGAAGGTTGGATTCATAACTCACTGCCGCCCTTGAATCCAGATCATGATAATGATGATCGCAGGGATGGTGCCAACTATGGGCCGGTAAGGGACAATAATCGCCATCGTCACCATGGTGCGGCACCGTTCTGAGGACGCACTAGGCATCGCGAATATGCTCCTCGCACAAGAAGCACCACTGCAGGCAGCTCAGAGTCTCACCGCCGCAGGCAAGGTGAAAATGCACCGGTTAGTGAAATTAACATACCACTGGAGAATACGGTTGCACTAAAAACTGGAGGGCTTGTGGATACACGTGTCACAACCAAAGTAGAAAAGAAGCTTCATAGTTAACCACAAACGGTAACCACCATCTGTCTCCAGCATGCATGGGTAAGTGTACACATACATGCCACTATAGACAAAAGAGGAACAGTGCATGCAAAGATGTGCCAAATTAATTGCATAAATCCTGTTTGGGAGATTTCATCACACACCTTACAGCTATACCCTGCAGAAAAACAGAGGTCACATGCTGCTTTCTTGAGTCTAGAAGCAACGGTGGGCCAAGGAACAACCCAGATGGAATTTGGGGGGCCAGCTAAAGAATGGGCTGCAAAACAAAAAGAGCTCCTTCAAGGTCCAAAAAATAGGGAGCTCACTATCAACAGCAGCCCAAGTACAAAGGTTAAGTGGTTATATGGGCTTGATCCGGCTATTTCTAAGCTTACTGAACAAAACATAGAGGCCTATATTCAGGACATGAGACGCGTGGGTAAGGAACACCACTACTGTGAAGCAACTGGCCCCATTTTGGTTCAACAAGAAATTGAAGCAACCCAAACCGATACACTGCTGCTAGAACCAGAATGGATGGAGCCTCTAATGTCAGACATTGATGAGCTTTCTTTGGAGACCATAGATGAAGCACCGCCGGGATTTGAAGGACCGCCAAGGTACAAGGCGGAGACAAGGAAAAGCTCAAGACTGCAAGGCAAGAGCGTGGGGAGGTATGTATCTGTCATAGATAAGGCGCGAGCCAACAAAGGATTCCTCAATGTGTGCGGCACCATGCAAAAACCCAAGCCGAAGAGCAAGAGCAATGCAAAGCCTACACTAGAGTATCTCAAGTCCTCCGATCCACTGACAGAGGGACATGCACAGGCTGTGTTGGCGACGGCCGGAGTAGAGATGGACGAGGCAATGAAGGCAAAGATAAGAGAAGCAACATTGCTACCCGACCAATTGGGAGCTGCTATCATCACCACCAACTAGAAGCAGCGGAAAATGAGCTACCAAGAAGATGCATTGTTTTATTTAATGAATTTAGGTAATTTCAAGTTCTTTAGGCTTCACCTGGGAACCTTTAGGATCTTAATTTGGAAAGAGGAAGGGGGTAATTTGGTTAGATGCAAGGGGGAGAATTTAAATTTAAATTTTAATTTCAGTTTTAGTTTCAGTTTATGTTTCAAAGGCTCAAGAAGCCATGTTGTAAGTGCATCTGGTAAGCTCAGTAATGAAAATGGAGATTATTGTGTTTTTTAAATGAGTCACAAAATGAAAATATCTATGATGTCATGGAATGTTAGAGGGCTTAACGAAAGAAAAAAGCGTTTGGGGGTAAGGCAAACAATCCTTTTGGAGAAACTAGATTTCTTAACTCTACAGGAGACGAAACTTGAAACAATGGACTCAATTATGTTCAAAGAGACATGTGGGAGGAGGTTGGGCAGCCACGAATTATTACCTTCCCAAGGCACTCGTGGTGGAATTTTACTGGCATGGAATCAAACCTTGTACACCATGATTCAGTCGGTGGTCGGGCTATACTCAATAACAGCCATGTTCAAGCATAACTTTGATGAAACTGCTTTCACCTTTACCGCCGTCTATGGACCGACTAATGATAGAGAGAGACAGACCTTTTATGATGAACTTAGAGCCTCCAAGCCGGCCACACCAATTCCATGGGTGATAGGTGGAGATTTCAATGTAACGGCGGCGCTCGATGAACGCACCAACAATGACAACACTTGGAGGTCTACACTCTCATTTGCAGGATTACTGTCAGAATTGGAATTATTGAACCTGGGGCTAAGTGGTCGGACCTACACATGGTGTAACAACAGACAAGATCCCCACATGGCACGCCTTGACAGATTTATCATCTCGGCAGATTGGAACTTCTCTTTCCCAAATACAATGCAGAAAGCCGTGGCCAATACCAGTTCGGACCACTGCCCCTTACTTCTCACGGCTACAACAAAATTCAGACGAACAAGATTCTTTCGATTCGAGAACTTGTGGTTGAGGTGTGGCAACTTCAAGGAAATGATTCAAGCGGAATGGCTATCTATGCAACTGGCAGTCAATCCTGAGCAACTGCACCACAAGTTAACCGACTTACAACAAAAAATCAAGGTATGGTCACAAAATAAAATTGGAAATATAAAATCACAGATTAACATATGTAGGCAATTCTTGGAGTGGATAGACAAAGCAAGGGAGCTAAGACCGATAACACGACTGGAAAGGTTGACCACAGCCATAATTAAACAAAGGCACGCAACACTGTCCACAATGGAAGAGGACCTCTGGAGGCAGAGAGCACGAACTAAGTGGGAATTACAAGGTGACCGAAACACAAATTACTTTCATGCTGTAGCTTCTGGAGCTAGAAGAAGGAAATGCATATCACAAATTGAACACAACTCTACCCTCTACTCGAATCACAAAACCAAGGCGAAAATTTTCTTTGATTTCTTTAAGGAGCTGATGGGAACTGAGGCACCCCCGATACCAAACATTCATTGGCCGAATCTATATCCCAACCAGATAGACCTAAATGAACTCACCAATCAACTGACGACAGAAGAAATATTGGTGGCAATTAATCAATGGCCGAATAATAAGAGCCCGGGTCCAGACGGATACTCGGGGGAGTTTTATAAGTGCTTTTCTAACCTCATAGCACCAGATCTGAAGGCAGTTTTTCAGCAAGTAATGGACACAAGATCTTCTCTGAAGCCATTAAACTCTTCTTACATCATTCTACTCCCAAAAAAGGAAAACTCACAAACGCCAGGAGACTATCGACCAATCAGTCTTATACACGGAATACAAAAAATTTTCTCGAAGATCTTAGCAAATCGCTTGCAGGGACACATGGAGAAAATCATAACTGAAGCGCAAACGGGTTTCCAAAAGAATCGCCAAATAACTGAAAGTTTCATATATGCGCAACATGTACTGACATGTGCAAAGAGAGAAAAAATACCCTTGGGAATGCTTAAGCTGGACATAAAAAAGGCATTTGACACCGTTAGTTGGGAGTTCACAACCAAAGTCATGTCGAATCTGGGATTTCCTGAAGGATGGACTCAATGGATTAAACAGGCGGTTTTTCAAGGAACCTCACAAGTCTTGATAAATGGCTCACTTGGGAAGAGAATAATCTTGAAACGTGGGGTGAGACAAGGAGATCCGTTATCTCCTTCGCCTTTTATCATTGCTATGGATTTCCTAGCAAGATACCTTCAAAAATTGACAAATACAGGGGCAATTAGGTTACCATACCACAACATGAGACCTTGCCTACTGTATGCGGATGATGCGCTACTGTTCATGAAGCCGGATATCCACCAAGTGCAAGCAATAAAAATCAGCTTGTTGGTTTTTCAACAAGTTTCGGGTCTGGCCACCAATCTCCAAAAGTCAGAAATGCTGGTAACAAATGTGCAGGAGAATGAAGCGGTGCAATTGGTAGCTTCACTTGGATGTAGGCTCACAGATTTTCCCTTCAATTACTTGGGAATACCACTCTCCGACAGCCGATTGCCTAGAACAGCATATCTGAACTTATTGGACAAATTGAACAAAAGATTATCTGGTTGGGCTGCCCGGTTTCTATCGATAGCAGGAAGGCTCGTGTTACTCAACTCAATCTTATCATCACTCCCAATTTACTACATGTCAGTTCTAAAGTTACCGCAATGGGTTCTGAACGACATAGATAAGATAAGGCGCCGATTCTTATGGCACGGGGCAGCAGATGATGCTAAGGGTTACAATCTCGCAAATTGGGAGCTTGTATGTCAACCAAAATCATGTGGAGGAATGGGTGTTCTAGACTTAAAGGTTTTCAACAGTGCACTTCTACTCAAATGGCACTGGTACTGGTTCAAACCGGATGGAAGAATGTGGAAATCTTTTATCAGGGCAACAACAAACTTAGTGGATATGGTACCGGACTCAGGGGTGTTTTCGCAAATTAAAGGAGACCTCATATCCTTCTTCACAGTTTCTACACAGTGGGTGCCAGGAGATGGAAATTCCATTTCATTATGGAAACATAATTGGGGTCATGGAGTTCTCAGCCATCTTCTGCCGAATCTACATTCATTCATAATAAATGATGACACTACCCTCAGACAGGCAGCTATCACAAGAGGTATGAGCTTGCAACTTAGGCCCAACTTGTCAGAGCAAGCATTTGATGAATTATGCATCCTGAGGGGTCATTTGAGCCACCTGACTCTTACAACGGGAACTAAGGATGACTTGAGATGGAGATGGACTAACAACGGACAATTCACGGTAAAATCTGCATATAAGGTGCTTAAAGAAGGTCCTGTCATTGGCAACAGAGTTTCAAAAATATGGAAGATCAAAGCTCCTCCTAGAATGATAATCTTCGAATGGTTGGCAACACAAAATAAGATTCTAACACATGCAAACCTTCAAAAACGAGGATGGGAACTGGCAAGTATGTGTTTACTGTGCAGGCAGAATCAGGAGACAACAAAACACTTATTCCAAGATTGCCCCTTCACGATAAGATTGTACAAAGATCTGTTGCTCAGACAGCCATCTAACCGCTGGCCTCGATTACTAGCAGACTACACGGCTACTGGTATGATGGGGGAAGCAGAAAAATCAGCAATGGTCATTATGCAATTTGTCGTATGGAGGGAAAGGTGTAACATAACCTTCTCGGAATCTATCAAGACAGTAGAAGACTTGCTTGCAGAAATATTGTGTACGCTACAATTTTACCAAAAAAAGATACACTCGGTTCAGCTGGTGCATCAGGAGGAGCAGGGGCAAAATGGGGAAATTTAAGATATACAAGAGAAGAACAGATAAGAGGTCAAATAAGAGTTGGCGCTACAGCTAAAACTCTTCATTCATGTTTACTGCTTTCAATTAATTTAGCTTTTTTCCTACAGTTTTAATTGCATTGCTTAATTTACTCTTATGTTTTCTTACCAGTATAACAGGCTCAACTGTTTTGAGCTTTAGTTAAGCTTTTTCTATTCGGATACAAACTTTGTAACCATTTAATTCAATTAAATATGGGCATGACCCCTATTTTTTCTCAAAAAAAAATGTTTGTGTGCGGAGTAAAGTTAACGAGAATTGAATTACTTACTCCATCTTACTTCACATATTTTACATCTCGTCTAATAATTTAACTTACGGCTTAAATTAAAGTGTTGGAAAATAAGTTCTTATTTATGACAGACAGTCGGAATAAGTGTGAAATAAATTAAACTTATTCCGAATTAACTCACATTTTACTCCATCTTACTTCTTTTTTTTACTTTTTGTTTATTTATGTAAATGTAAAGTAAAATATTTTCATTTTACTCCATATCTTACTCTACAATCAAATACGACCGTTGTGGGCAGCTCGATATTCAAAGGGTGTACTGTTTATGGTAAAACATTCTATGCTTTTTACAACTTGTTTTTACTAAAAACGATACAAGTATTTTTTTTTTGTCTTTTTCATCATGGTTCTTAATAAATTGTCATTCTATTTCTATATTTGAAGCAGTAGGCAGCAGCACACTGTAAGAACGTTAATGCTCGGATAAAGAGAAAGTTATATTTTAGCAATTATCGAATTGATAATTTCCTAAATTTTTTTTTTGGTAATTTTTCCATTTTGTTTTCGAGTTAGCTTGAAAATTTAACCTTCTCATATTTATCACCAAGGGTAGAAAGGTCATTTTACGAGCGCAGCCACCACCGGAGTGTGAACACGTATCCTCTGCATTAACTCAAAAAGAAATCGTTTGAGTTAATGAATCTCAACCGTCTAATTTTAAAAAGAGTTAATCTGGCCGTCTGATTTTAACACGAAGGACTTTAATATTAATGCTGATCTAGTCTGCACGGATCGTAAAGCATAGCGGATTGTTTAGATCCCTTAACTCAAAAGATTCTCTTTTGAGTTAATGCAGAGGATACGCGTTCCGGTTGTGTCGACCATTCTCATTTTCTCATATACAGATCGTAATTTCTTTCCTTTTTCCTCTCTCTTCGTCTCTCTCTTATATTCGGACGCGACATTTTTCCCTTTATCTCTTTCCTCCTCCTCGAGTCAAACCCGATCTCGAAAAATTATCACACCAATTATTTGGAGGAGAAAGGAGAGAGGTATAGGCGGGGAGAGCAATATTAACAAATTGTGGTGTACCAATTTGAAAATCTCGAGTGTGGGCAGAAATTAACAGATCGATAGGTTGCGCTACTAGAAATACTAGAAATCTAGAGAGAGAGAGATCATGTCGATTTCGGATTCGGACTCGTCACATGTAGGAGATACCAAGACTTTTCGGCAGATCACCAGAGACCGTATGTTGTCACGTTTTTTTTTTTTTTTTTACTTTAGTTTAGCTTCATTTTACTTTAAAGAATTGGGGAACTTTTAATTTCAAGCTGGTTGCTTCTACTGTTTTCCATTGTAAATTTGCGTGGTAAGAATTAGATCTGAAGTGTTAGTGTAATCATCAAAGTGGCTTAATGGTTTTGGATTTGAGAAAATTCGTTTCTTTTTTGTCCTCCTATTACTATTGTGGGGATTTAGCATTATCCAGTATATATAAATGTAGACGTTTCATCAATGATTTTTTTGCTGGTACTGTAACAGTGAGATCTTTGTTTGTTTAGTAATTTTGGTTCGACTCATTACAATCATTGTAAGGTACTTTCTACTAGTGTAATCAAGAAGAAAAAATAATAATTATTTATGGTAAGCCTTTATCAATTTGGATAATGAGTAAACTACTTTTGACTGATTCAGGTCTGTTGTATGAAATGCTTCGATCGACCAGAACAAAGGAATCCAAATCTACATGGAAGGTATGTATGACCCATAGCTTAGGTATATCTACTGGTACCGATTGTGTTTGATAGGTATCATTTATGGTTTATCTACAGCCATTGTTTGGTTACTTGTTACTAAAGTTAATGAATGAAGATTCGGGAATGTTCACCTACCTTATTTGCAACTCTGATTTACTCCTAACTGATCACAGAGATATTATCGCATTCTGTTTAATTGTTTGGGTCCCTTCTCATAGGTGCTTATCATGGACAAACTAACTGTCAAAATTATGTCATATGCTTGCAAGATGGCTGATATCACTGAAGAAGGGGTTTCATGTAAGTTTAGAGTCATCTATTATGAATTATTAATTTGAGGGTATTTTAGTATGAAAGGTTCTTATCTAAAGAAACATCTCATGTTTGTTCAGTGGTTGAAGATTTATACAAAAGAAGACAGCCCTTACCATCTATGGATGCTATTTATTTCATCCAGCCAACCAAGGAGAAGTAACTACGAAAAACCCTGAACTTCTTCTTTTGATTTTGCATATATTCATTTACAGTTTATATCGCTTGCAAGTTTATGATCTCACCATTATCTTTTGATCAAATGCAGTATTGTCCTGTTTATGTCGGATATGTCAGGGAGAAGTCCCTTGTATAAGAAGTATGTCATACATGATCTATCTGTGTGAATTATGTATGTTTAAATTTAGGTTTATGCATCTGCATTTTTTTCACTTTTAAATGTTCTTTCAGGGCATTTGTGTTTTTTAGCTCCTCGGCACCGAGGGAATTGGTGGCTCCGATTAGGAGGGATGCTAGTGTCATGGGACGATTATCTGCACTCAGTGAGGTTATTTATATATTTATTAATTGGCTTCTGTTTATCAAATATTCAAATGATGTGCTTGTATTCTTTTGTATTTTAAGTTGTATTTAATACTTCAGATTTGATCTTTTGCAGATGAATTTGGAATACTTTGCAATTGATAGTCAGGTACTGAAAAACCTGAGTTTTTTTCAATCTTTTCGTGACCTAGGTCATTAATAGTAATGGTTCCTCCATCCTAGCCTCAATTAACTGTCAATTTGAGGGCTTTAATTCGATCCAATTTTCATTAGCAACCATATTGGTGAAACTATGCCTCACTTTTGGTTGTGGCTAAACAATTGTTGGTACCTTGCCACCTATTATCAACATGGACATGACATCTAATAAGTAGTCACAGATTCCCAGTACCCAAAATGGATGACATGAGCTGCTCAGATGTGTTGGTTTACAGTTTTTTTTTTTTTTTTTTGACAAGTAGTGGGGGTACACACTGATTTCATTGAAATGAAACCATGCAACAGTAAACTGGTACCAAACAGCTGGTACGCAGTCACTGTGATGTTTTTTAGAAAAGTAACTAGCATATGCATTACAATAACAAAAGATTGCAAAAGAAAAGCTAAAGGCTCAACATAGCCAGTATTTCAGTAGAGACAAAATGCATCATAACGGTGAAGACAGAAGTTTGCATATAAGCCCTTCCACTTATACAAATACAGGGTTTTGTTTTTATTTGTTTATTTGTATTTGTTTATTTGTTTTTACAGGGTTTTATAACGGACCACGAGAGAGCGTTGGAAGAATTATTTGGTGAAAATGCAGAGACTTCTCAGAATTACAATGCCTGCATTAACACCATGGCCACTCGCATTTCAACAGTGTTTGCTTCTTTGCGGGTAATCTCTCTAGCTTTCTCTGCATTTGTTTCTCTGTGTGTTTTTTAAAGAAAGGATTTGAAGAGCATGCATATTGCAATTTAAATCCAACTCGAAGGCGTCAAAGATGAACTATTAGAAGGCAATACAACTGCAAATACACTGTTTTGATTTTAACATCAATATTAAAAAGGTACAAAAAGGACTACAAAGACCTATTAGAAACGAGCCACTCAGAGCAATTTTTACACCATGATCGAGAAATAGAAAATGACAAAATGCTGTTGTCGAGAAAATAAATTGAAGAAGATAAAGTGTAAGCATGAATAATATAATATCCAATTAATGCAAAAGAATGTGACAAAACAAAAAGTGAAAAGGTCCTAAACACAACCAGAAAAAAATGAAACAAAACGAAAAGAAAAGAAAAGAAAAGAAAAGAGCTCTCATAAAGAACCTAAATTAACTATACATCACCATTTCAGTACTATTGTATTGCAAAGCCCCTTTAACCAGTCTAGAAATTTAAGAAAAATAAATCAGTACAAAGAAAAGGCTAGGAAATTTTCATTTCATTGCGATCTAGAAATATGAACGAAGAAAATGCCTTTATGCCGTTGCCTTTCAGGAATTCCCTTATGTGAGGTACCGTGCAGCGAAGACAATTGATGTATCCACTTTGACAACACTCCGAGACCTGGTTCCGACCAAGCTGGCAGCAGGCATTTGGAACTGCGTTTCCAAGTATAAATCCAGCATAGTTGACTTTCCCCAAACTGAAACTTGTGAGCTTCTAATTGTTGACCGCTCAATTGACCAGGTATGTTTGGAATCATTGCAATCTTTATTAGATTATAATAACAATCCAATTATTTTCCTGCAAATGCCTACATAGACGGCATTTGTCACACTTGCATCGAACACCCAAAATATTTTGGATAATGGAGAGATTGGCACCTGGGCATTTTTATTTTTCATTTGTTCATATAACTATTTTCTCAAAATATCAATTAACATATTTTGAGTATTAACTTGACTGAATTCAAGCAAAATGAATTAGAATTCTGAGTATCAATGTTACTTGAAACTTATTGTCGCTTGATCTGGTTAGTTAGTTTTAATGCGAGTGAAGGATAACTTACTGATATTCTCTTAGTTATGATGCGAGTGAAGGATAACTTACTGATATTCTCTTAGTTATGATGCGAGTGAAGGATAACTTACTGATATTCTCTTAGTTATGTGCCAGTAAATAATATTGGGTGTGAATTGCAACCACAAGTATTGTTGTTATTTGTTTAGTCTGTTAAATATTGGGTGTAGTATCTGAAGCATCAACTTTTGTTGACTTCTGCATCTGGCAATTTTTCATGGTACAACAAATAAATTACTTGAATCAGCCTGTTTTTCCAGTACTGGTCCCAGTCTGAAATCGTAATGTGCTCATACTTAACCAGTCAATTGATCTGTACATGTGGAAAGACTATTGTTGTTAACTTGCAACGGGCAATAAATATCTGGGTTTGCACCCCAGTATTAATGGATTGCCGACACTGATATCTGTACATCTATGCATGCAAGAGCCTGATTTTAATATTAGTGACGCAGTAAATGTTAGTGTTACTTGAGTGTTTATGTGGTTTCCTGGATCATTATTTATTTCATTTTGTTTTGCCGAATATGTAGATTGCTCCGATAATCCATGAATGGACTTATGATGCAATGTGCCACGATTTGCTGCTTATGGATGGGAACAAGTATGTTCATGAGGTAGGCCTCTCACTTTTTTTTTCATCTTCAAATGTACATACTTCTAGTATTTTTCATTTTTCACCGGTCTCAATTTTGTTTGAAATAAAGGTCCCGAGTAAAAATGGTTCGTCCACTGAGAAAAAGGAGGTTCTTTTAGAGGAGCATGATCCTGTATGGCTTGAGCTTCGGCATGCACATATAGGAGAGGTATCTCTTTTAATTAATTGTTTCATTTACTGTAAAATTTTATGTACTGTTTTGTTCACTTCTTTAAAAATCTTGCAGGCTAGCGAGAAATTGCATGATAAAATGACCAATTTCATGTCAAAGAATAAAGCTGCACAAATACATGGCAGGTGAGCTATCTAGAAAATGAATGTATTTTTCAAAGTAACACAACATGTGCAATGCTATATAAGGAATCTGGTATAGTATTTATAAGGCTTCATATTGTTTGATATTACTTACTAGCGAGGAACCTAGAGCTGCTGGTATGATATTGAAACATACCTTTTATTTGTTCTTGGTATTCTTTGTACCTTCTGTCTGGTTTGTATGTTTTAAAACCTTACTGTGTTGATGTAGAGGTGGTGAGCTGTCAACGAGGGATTTGCAAAAGATAGTACAAGCTCTTCCACAGTATAGTGACCAAATTGACAAGCTCTCCTTGCACGTGGAGGTTAGGTTGCTAAATTATGGATTTTCAATATGATTTATTTATTATTATTTTTTTCTTGATGAAGTTCATATGATTGTAAGTGATACTTGTACAGATTGCAGGGAAAATAAACAACATAATTAGAGAGAAAGGGCTTCGAGATATTGGAGATCTAGAACAAAATATTGTTTTTGGGAAAGCAGGGACGACCGAGTTAATTAATTTCTTCAGGACTAAACATGTAATGTATTTTTTTAATATCTATTTTGTCAGTTCTGTGCCTTTAGTATTATTTTAAAATATTGAGAGCTGAATGCTAGTTTTTTTTTCATATATTTCATAGAAATTCTTTCTTTTGTGTACACCAGGTTTGTTTTGTGTTACGCTTATATGTTAAATTAAGATAGACCATAATTATCGTACTTTTTCCTAAATTCATAGTATTCTTGTTGCATGTATCGACAGCAGGAAAAATTTAAAGACCTCAGTATCATATATTTAAAGGGGCCTACATTATTTCTATAATTCAACAAACTTCCTTTTTTCTTGTAACTATTTTGTTCTTCTGGATCATTATAGGATACTAGCCGGGAGGATAAACTGCGACTTCTCATGATTTATGCTTCAGTATATCCTGAAAAGTTTGAAAGTGAAAAAGGGAATAAGCTGATGCAGGTATTTAATCAGTTTAATCCACAGCACATTTTTGGTACTTTATTAGGGACGGTTTCAGTTGGATTCGGATTTTTTTATTTTAAAAGCATCCTGCCAGTAGACTGCAGATCTAGATCCACCCATGGGCCTATCTATAGCATTCCGTTGGGTTGGTCAGCATTGTCAAATGATCAAGTTTGGTTTGGTTCAAATATCCATCTTATTTTGTTCATTTTATTTCTTTTGTACTTGTGGAAATTTAGTGTTTTGGAAAGATTTAGCGTTTTAGAATGAATGACCTGAACCTTATTAACTCAAGGGGGTTGGCTTTAATTGGGTGTGTTCGGCAGGGTCAAGAATTTCCTATTCTAGTGTGATATGGTCTCAGCCATTGTCTTTATACCCATTATTACATCATCGTTTTAACAGAATTCTGGTTTGTTGGGAACAGTTAGCTGGGATATCAGCTGATGACATGATTGCAGTAAATAACATGCGTTGCTTGATGGCAGCACAGGACACCAAAAAGTCATCAAGCGGTTTCAAACTTACTTTTGATATGCACAAGGTATTATAATTATACTTTTAAGTCTACGAAATGTTCTTACCTGGTGTTGCAACTTTTATGTACTTATATTCTTTTAATTATTGTTTATGCATCAGAAAAAAGCTACTATAAGAGAAGAGAAAGAGGGCGAAGAACAGAAGAAATGGACTCAATTTCGGTTTTACCCCCTGATAGAGGTGCAACTTTACATAAGTCTTATGGAATTCACAACATTTTTTTGTTTCAATGTTTTGTAAAAATTATAATAAAACCTTTAAAAGGGTTCTTTAACTTTTTTAATGTCTGTAGGACTTGCTGGAGAAGTTAAGCAAAGGGAATTTACCAAGAGAGGAATACCCTTGCATGAATGACCCAAGCCCTAGTTTTCATTCAACTCCAGTTAGTACACCTCAAAGAACTACCAATAATGTCCCTCATGTTCCTGCACAGTCTGTTAGATCTAGGCGCACTGGCACATGGGCCCGGCCCCGCAATTCTGATGATGGCTATTCTAGGTATACCTTGCCCACCCCTTTGCATAAATAAACAACAACACATAATTGGAAATGAAGTAATACTCCCGCATATATTTCTAATGTTTCTAAAATACCGATATAGCATGCGTACTGTATATGCTACCAGGGGCGGATCTAGGATTTTCGTCAGGGGGGGCAAAAAAATATTGAATCGGATTTAAATAGCTAATCGGGTTCAAATCCATTAATTAATTAAGTACTTAATAAAAAATAATGTTTTAATCTATACTTTTCAATGCTCTGACTTGTAATTTCTGATATTTTGATCTATAATTCTAATTATTAATCATAATTGAAGAAATTTATTTTAATTTTAACCCTAAATTTAACCCGAACAACAAATTAAACATCCAGCGGGGGGCAAAATTTTTTCCAGGGAGGGACAGAGTCGATCGAAACGTCCCGACTTACACTAAAACGCAAAATCCAGGGGGTGCCCCCCCCCCCCCCCCCCCCCCCCGGTTGAACTTGGGTCCGCCCCTGTATGCTACTTCATTGAATTTTACATGTCTCAGTTCTTTCGGTCTTTGGAAAAAGTTCCAAATTTGAAAATTTTGTACTACGTATTAAATACTCTATTCTTCAATATTTCCAAGTTATGCTTTTCTTTTCTTTCTTCTTCTTTTGTTTGGGCATTTTTCTGCACTTCTACTGACCGTTTCAGTTAACCTTTCAGATTTCAGTACGCTGTGCATTATGCGCATGAAAATTTGTCCATATGCCCTGTGTGACCTCAACTTCGTAATCTGTGTCTTTCTGTTTCCCACAATGCCCTTGCTTCAAATAAAAAAACACTATCTGCTAGATCTGACTGAAGTTTACATACCTTAATTCATTGTAATAGTGTAATACTAAAAACCTGGTTTTCAAGAAGGAAGAGAAAAAAATCTCGTCAAACTGAAAAGGATGATTTCTCGGTGTTTTTTTTTTATTAACTACTTGTGCATGCTTTTTTCCATTTTAGTGTTTGTTTTTTCTTTCGTTTTTCAATGAAACCATGAAACAAATGAGGAACTCATCTTTGTTTGCAAGTTAAATTATCCGCAAGCACTATAATTGAAGCTTTTGTTTCCTTCTTCTCTTTCAGTGACTCAGTCCTGAGACATGCATCAAGCGACTTCAGAAAGATGGGTCAGAGAATATTTGTCTTTGTTATTGGTGGGGCCACTCGGTCAGAGGTACTAGCTCTGATTTTTCCACTATTTTTTTTATTGGAACTCTGAAATGACTTAGTGTTTGAAATTGTTTGAAAAATGCCAAATGCAGCTTCGTGTGGTCCATAAGCTGTCCTCAAAGCTACAAAGAGAAATTATACTTGGCTCGTCTAGTCTCGATGATCCTCAAACATTTATCACAGTAAGGCTTCAATTTTTTTCCTCTCTTTTCCCTAGAAGTATCCGCAAACTCAATTGCCATTAATGCAGTACATCTCAACTGCATGTTTTTTTTGACCAATTATTTTCACATAATTTAAAATTGTGTTCAGTTCCCTTATAAATCTTAACTTCACATATGTCTATTGCTACAAAACTGAATCAACTTATCTTTTTTTAACAGAAAATCAAAATGTTGTCACAAGATATTTCACTGGATGACCTACAAATATAGAGAATTGTTGGATTCATACTGCTTGTCTCATGTTGTTTTGCTTGTTGTTCCTCCTTTTGGAACTTATTCCTGGATTCTTTTGTGCTTCCCTAAAAATGGCATATAATGATTGTGTTCGTTACGGGCGGCTTCCACTTACTGGTTTCATTCTTGGCTGTGTATATATACTTGTGATTTATGAAATATTGTTATAGGCTTCAACTGTTGTACCTGTATCATAAATAGCAACAGACCTTGGTAGATTCTTTTCTGTTTATTACTCTATTTACTTACTAATTTACTGTTTATAGTTTGTTCTTGTGTAGTCACGAGGGATGTAATTGGGTGAGTGCGAGAGTATTTTTTTATTTTCACATTCTTTGTTTCATCGTTACCTGAATTTATGGACAAGATAGTTGGATATAAATCGGATCGCCTGCTATTGGCTACTGAGTCTGCTGATAGGCGAGGATCGGGCTCTTCAAATAAGAGAGCAGGACTCCGTTATTTCAATCTCAGCGATTGAATTTTTTCATGCACGAATCTCAACCTAGATAAACGGCTGAGATTGGAATAACAGAATTTTGCTCTCCTATTTGGAGAGCAGCGGAGTCGGATCCTTGAGCGGATTATAAAGGGGTTCGTCATTTGTCCCGAATTTAATACACTTGTGATTTTCTATGCCATAATATCATTGCCATGAGTCCATGACTGTTAGTGGTTTGAAATTTACTTCGAAGAAAGTCAGTGCCCCCTTCTATTTTTAGTCAAATAATGCTGACGATTAATACATGGAAATATAAGAACAAAGATTCAGGCTGCTGGGATGTTCAAGTATAAAACTTCAAATATAAAAAGGTGTCATCTACTTGTCTTTGTAAACCATCACTTTACGTAAAGTGTTCTTCGTTATCAAGTATGAACTTCGACACGTGTATAAAGAGCTATTCTTTTTTAACCATCACTTTAGGTATAGTATTCACGGAAGTGATGGGTCACTGTGTCAGTTTTGTTAGAGAGCAAAAAAAGTTGCCCTTTGATGAGTTCCATCACGATACAACATGGTACACATGTCAATCACATGTTGTGTCGATTCACATGTCGTGACCATTTTATAGGAAAAAATAACAAGGCATAGGGTGCACAACATTTTTAAAAGTGAACAAGCACAGTATAAATAACGTGCAGTGATTATTTGCGTAATGTCACTGTTCTTTGTGGCATATGACTGAAGATGCTGTGTTTAATTAAGATACGATGTGACACAAATTTACTACACTAAGGGTTCGTTTGTCAAAGAACTGTGCGGGATGAAATTTTATGAGTATAGAAACCCACTAATTATTACGGGAACATAGTTGTGAATATGCATAGAAATAGTTATGAAAATACAGTGGAATGAATATTTGGTTGTATTGTGAAATTAATTGTGAAAAATCATGATTTATTTGGAAAATATGTACATCTATTTAAAGTTTTCATCTATTTAATTAGATCAATAACGTGCAGTCAATTTTATCATATATTATTATAATGGGCTGTAAAAAATGTATTGTATTTGAAAAAAGAAAAAAGAAAACAAGTGTTGAAGTATAATTGAGCTAATTATATATAACCCCTTTAAGGGTACGTTTGGATGCACTATAGAATAGTTAGAATAACTACTATTTAGAATAGTAGATAAGAATAGTGAAAAAAATAGTGATTTTTAGAATAGTGTGAAAATAATGCTATTCGGAATAGTAAAAATGTTGTTTGGATTGTACATTTGGAATAGTGAATAGCTGTAACTAATAAATAATAGTGTTAACAAAGTGCTTATTAAGAGAAAAGATAGGTAAGTGAGGTCTCAAATGAATTGTTACCGACGTAGAGATAAAATAAGTAGTGTCAATTTTATCATTTCGGAACTGTATTGATGGTAATAAATATTTTTTTTCTTTATTCACACTTTCGAATAGTAGCTATTCCAACATTTCCAAAGAATAGAGAATAGTAGCTATTCTCGCTATTCGGAATAGCAAAAATATCGTTTGGATGCACATTGCTATTCCAAATAGCAGCTATTTTAGCTATTCTTACACCATCCAAAAATATCGTTATAGATTAGGATGTGATGGATGAGAGAGTGGCCCGGAAAAAAAAAAAAGCATAAAGACCGGAGAGAGAGAGCGGTGAAAAAAATTGGGTCTGAGTTCGTGTTATATTTTCGAACAATTTACATTACATTGTTGTAGAAATTTGTTTGAGAAAAAAAAATGAAATAAGTGAGAACAAATTAGCCATCCGAAGTTCCGAACGAATTTTGGAAATATTATCTCAGTAGTTACCTATCAGCTTCAGTACATCAAAAATTCTTTATGTAAATATAAATAATCTGAACAAAATTAAGCTCAGTGCTTAAAAATTAAAAGCAATTATCGACTGGGATACAAATACTAATGTATGGTTTGTATAATTTATAGCAAGTGGGGGCCCAAAGGACAGGGATACTGTTAAGGTGGGCCGGATTGGACTTTAAATAGATGGGCCCTACAACACTACTTGAGATGCAAATACTACATATGCCCCCACAGTCAACACTGTTATCAATCATATCATCGAAAAAGATTTAAAAAAATGGGGCATTCCGAGAATCGAACTCGGGACCTCTCGCACCCAAAGCGAGAATCATACCACTAGACCAAATGCCCTTGTTGTTTTCTTTCTAAAGGTTATTTTATTTGTACTGATAACAACTCAACTTGGGTCATTTTACAAATCAAACCTGAAATAAGCACTGTACGGAATGATACCGGGGTCGAGAGATGTAAATTTAATAATAAACTACTCTCAGCTTTATGTTTTTGCAACAAATTAGTACTATGACAACGCTTCCAAATTATAATCAATTGCGAGGAGAAATCATAGAACCAATTCAGGGAGCAAGAAACTTATTGTGCTATGCACACACAACAAAGAAATTCCAATCGCAAGGTGCCAGAGAGAAATTTTAAACCTAGTGATATGAGATATGGGAGAGGGAAGTAAGGGAACTGATTCAAACAGAAAATTCGACGGAGAAAGAAAGTGAAAATGTGAGTGGTGAAATAAAATAAAGAGTAAAATGTGTTAGTAGATAGAGATGGATTTATTAATCAAAGATTTAACCTGCCCAATATTGAGCTGCTCATTTTTTTTTTCTCGAAGAACTACGTACGGCCCAGTTTTCATCATAAAAAAAAATAACAACGTTAGATGCTTTTATTAATTAATTAATATCATGCCTACATTATAACTTATAAGTACAATTTAGATTAAGTATCCTCCCAGTTACTTGAAAAGAGAATCTTATACGATTAGTGGATTCGGACCGTTCTTTTTAACTTGGCACGAATCTCAAAGCCCAATAATACTGCCTTTGCACTAGCTCGAATCTCAAAGCTGCTGAGAGTAAATTTCAAACCGTAAAGTGAGGGGAATCTTTTTTACGGTACATGAGAGGATACTTGTTTGCTTTATATTTGGTGGTAACCGCTAGAGTAGAATTAGGGTGTTCTTAAATTCACCAATATTTTTTGTGAATTCAATTTTGAAATCTATTGGATTGACTTTAAATGACGAATCCGAATCGTTGAAACCAGCCTACCTTACGAGTGATGCATCTACATGCAAAAAATTTGAATTAATTTTATATAAAGTCAAAGTAGTAAAAAAAATTCAAAAAATAAATACACTAAATTGAGTTCACAGATAAGTTGGTGAACTTAGAAACACCCTAATTCTACTCGTAACAGGCTAACAACTAACTATCACCTGCAATTAGGGCTGTCCAAAAAGCTCGTAAGCTCGTGGCTCGCTCGCGACTCACATTGGCTCGATCGGTAACAGCTCGTTCGATAGTGGACCGAGCTGTTAACGAGCTGGCTCGCTAACAGTTCGGGCCAAAATTAACGAGCTGAGCTTTTGCCCAGCTCGGCTCGCCAGCTCGCGAGCTAACTCGGCTAGACATCAATTTGTGAATTTGTATGAATTTGTGTGTATTTTATACTATCAAGCTTGATCCAGCTTGATCCAGCTCGGTTCAGTTCGGTCCAAAAATATTTGTAAAATTTATTTTCTTCTTAAAACAAGGTCCAACCAAACCCAGTGAGCCAGCTCGTGGCTCGCGAGCCAACTCGTGAGTTGGCTCATCACGAGTTTGAGCTGAGATTTTAGCTCGCGAGCTGTTAACGAGCTGGCTCGCTAACAGCTCGGTCCAGAATTAACGAGCTGAGCTTTTGCCCAGCTCGGCTTGAGCCAGCTCATTTACAGCCCTACCTGCAATGCCATAAATACCCGGGACACGCGGGACACGGCCTTTAGTTTTGGGTACTGATTTTAATAGCTAGCTTTTTAATTCTCACAGATCTGAGTTTTGAGAGAAATTTTTATTTTTGACCAAATGGTCCATTCTCCGATAAGGAAATAATTGAGCTAAATTTCAAATCTATTAAATTAGGAAGTTTTCTAAAATCTGTCGGTACTGTCTGCATTAATTATAATAATAATTGATTATGTAATCTTACGCAAGTAAGGATTGCCATTTCTATAAAAGTCATTATTTTATTCAATGGCTACCGTTTGTACAAAAATTATTTTCTAAACAATATCCTACGAACAAAAATTAAATTTTTAAACAGGTAAAATAATAATAATAATTATCGGATGTAATTCAAATAAAACAAATGAGAATCAAACTATAACATATAAAAGCATACCATCTTTTTATAATATAGAAGATTTCTTCAATTATAATACGATAAATTGATATTCATTAAGATCCATACAAATTCAAACTATAAAATTAACAAATCAACAAACAAAATATAACAAAATTTTGAAAAGCACAGGACCTAAAATAAAAATTATTACTCCTACAACATAAATTCTAATAGCTGCCTGATAAACAATTTATTATTATTCTAACAATATAACTAAAATTTCAAAAGGTAGGAAAATAATTTAAATCAAGCATAGTAACAACATTATTCTCAAAGGTGATATTAAGATCTTCATTTTCATTCACCGGTACATTGACTTGAGGGGCTTGATTGTTGGCACATGACTTGTGTTTTGTCGATGCTTCCACAAGTTCAAATTTAGAAGGATCTCGCTTGGTAGAACTTAATGCCTTTTATTTTCTTTGTCATTGTAGCATGCACTTGTTGGATGGAACTTTTGGTTCAAGTACCAACTCGGAATTAGAGATAAAGTTGGCAATAAGTTCTTTAATAGCTTTCTTTTTGTGAATAGGCCATTGTTGATACTTGGATTGAAACTCATCAAGTAAACTCATTATTTCATTATCAACATCACTAGTCATGTTGATTGGTGAAGCATCCAAGAGTGTTCTATCAATTCTCCATTGCGGATGAATCAAATCCAGAGGTAGCATTGAATTTGTGAAGTTCATCATGCTATGAGCACATGGAAGACCCATTGTCGCCTCAAAATTTCCCGTTAAAACGGGATTGATTGTTATATTTTTTTTGTCTTTTCGTATGATTGTACAACTCTTGCAAAGCAAAAATTGAGACATTCGATAATGTTTCTTGAACAATTGAATATCATAATTATGCAAGACACAAATTTTTTCGCCTGAGAGTTTCACCTTTATTTCATTAAATTCATGCTTGATTGCAAGACATAATTTATCTTTTACCTGTTGAAACTTGCAAATATATTTTTAGTTTTGCATGCGCCTCTTCGGCTCTTGAAGATGCACGATTGCCTAGATGCAAGCACTTATCCGTCCATGCTCCAATAAATTTTTCTTTCATTGGCAGTAAACCCTACAAAATTCCAATCATATTGTCATATTGTCGAATTAGAATATTAAATTTGAAATTATGCAACTACATGAAAAAAAAATCTCATGTAGTACGGAGGGGACACACAAAATCACCCTCAAATCATGCTGGAGGAGTTGTTCATGATTTTTTTTTAGTAGTTGGCAACATAAAATTTATTGAATTTTGTATTTACAACAACCTAATCTGGAGAGGATCCTATTGGTTGTACATAATTCTTACTTTAATAGAAATCATTAGTGAGGATTTTTCTTACTAATCTTAAAATAATGTTCATATTGGGTAGTGCATGAATAAAATAATGTCCGTATAAATAGATTGAAATACTAAATAGTACCTTCAATATGTAATATAGCGCAGCTTTTTTATCTTTATAAAGTGATTGAAGTTCCAACCAACTTTGATCAAATTCTACTTCGGTTGAAGAATAAACTATCTTGTTCCAGAAAGATAGAAAAATATCATACTCCTCTTTGGAATCGAAATATTTTCGGCAATTCGTCATCAAGTTCTTTTCAATATGCCTCACACAGAGAAGATGTGTAGTAGCCAGAAATACCACATTTACTGCATTTATAAATGCTTGTTGCCTATCTGACATTATAACCGAAGGTTGAGTCTCTTTTGGAAGAACTATTTTAAACGTGTTTAGTACCCATATGAAATCTTCTTCTCTTTCATTCTTTATAAATGCACACCCAGCATAAAATGATGTGTTAAAGCATGAGACTCCAACAATATCAAGAAGAGGCATTTTATACCTATTTGTTTTGTAGGTACTATCCATAACGAAAACACTCGAGAAATTCTTAACCAGAGTGATTGACATAGGATGTATAAAAAAAGACGTGTAAGAGTGATAAGCCTCAATTATATACATTTTTAACACGGGTTTTACTCTGATTTCATAACCAATTTCCTTGCATTTTAGTTTAACTTAATTAGAATTGTGTCAAAGAACCAAGTTATTGCTTCTAGTTTATTTTGATTTTAGTTTTGGAGCTTTTCAACCTCTTGTGCGGTCTTTGGGGCACTATGTGTGGCCGCACAACTACCCTTGAAGTCCCGACATCGATCCTACTGAAGAATTTACAACTCAGAGCCTCTGTGCGGCCTGACGTGCGGCCTCCCTAGGCCGCACAATCCCTAAAAGGCTTCAATTATAACTGGTGCGGCCCTCTCAGCACGCACACCTGATCGCACAACACAAAGTAAGAGAACCAACTCAAGTCAGAGAGCCTGTGTAGCCTGACGTGCGGCCTAACCTGCACGCACCAGCATAATCAAATGCGCAGTCTCCTTTGTGCGCCCCACCCTGGCCGCACACTTGGCAACACCAATGCCCAAAAATAGTAGGAATCTAGCTTTAATGATGCAATCTTCGTCAGATTTACTTTCAGATCCCGCCTAATTGTTTCCCAAACCACGAAATTGACTATAAAGTAGGAATCTAGCTTTAACAGCTGACTATCACCTGCAATGTCATAAATACCAGGGACACGGCCTTTAGTTTTGAGTTTTGACACGTCTCCATATTATTTAATGTGAGTAGCAGACCGTTGGTTTATTGCCAAATGTAATTAAGATGGTTTGTGAGACGACATTAATATTAGTTACAACGCTTATAAATTGACACCATATATAATAGATGAAACTATCACTTTCTTTATTGAATGTTCACGGTAGAACACATTTGGCATAAATATTTAAGAACTTTAAAGATCAAAATGATATTGTTAAAAATTAAAAGTACTAAAATAATATAAATATGTGGTATTTAAAGGACTCATTGTATAATTTACTCTTAAATAAACATTAAATCTGTATTATACCTAATTCAATATACAAAATTAAATCTGTATGTGATCTTCTATGAAAAAACTTATATTGATTTTTTTTTTTATGTTGTATTCTATTTGATAGTATTATAATAATTTAAGAATTAAATTATTTCTTCAATATCGTAGTGTTATTTTCAAATAAAGCCAAAATATCATTCAAATATTAATAAATGGATACACCTGGCATATCGTAAGCATGTTTGGCTGAGTAGATGCCCGAGCTACACCACTGCCATAGCAGCGTGTCCTGGTCCGGCACTAGGTTTGAAGGAGGCTCTATGTCAGGGCATAGGTCTTGCAATTGTGGCACAGCCTCTGCCAACGAGATCGAAAAATTCGGAGGTCTCGGTTGCCATCTCTGTGTGCTCTCAGGACCCGCTGCTGCCATTTGTCAAACAAAAGGGAGATGGAGCTCCCATCTCTGATGTCCCAAGTGGTAAACCATTGAAATACTGCAGCAATTTCAGCAGCTGACCCTAGAAGAAGGATCTCTGTCGCAACCATAGCAGCGAACCGTTATCCTGAACTGGCCTTGCACATAGTTGTCGTCCCCAGTGATTCGACAGTGAACCCTAGCCATGGTAGAGTCAATTTTGTCATTTCGGTACTGTGTTGGCGGTAATCAAAAAAAGGAGCATTTTTTTTCTCTCTTCACACTTTTCAATAGTAACTATGTGCAAGGCCTTGGGTAACTTGGAAAGCAAATTTGGTAAGCGCTGATGAGATTGCGGGATACTCTGTTGCCTTGGGTAACTTGGAAACTTGGTGATGGAGACAGCTGTACTGCTCTGGCTCAACCATGGTTTGAGGGGGCCCTTTCCTGCCCCAGTCAAGTCAAAACACCGCAATATCTAAAGGTTAGAGATTTGGTTTTGCAAGAACAGGGATGTGGGATGTGAATTTACTAATCTCTCTCTTTGGGAATGTCAACTCTATGCATATTCTGCAAAACATCCAACCACCGTCTGACGATGCGGGGCCAGGAGGACTAATATTCAAACATGCAACAAACGGATCCTACTCAGTCAAGAAGGCCTACACTCTCCTTGCTTGAAACTCCCAGGTTCTAATGATAGGAGACAAGGGAATGTGGGACTCAATCTGGCAAAAATGAAGCATTGCTCCCAGGGTGAGGGTTTTCCTTTGGAAATTGCTCCATGATGGTCTCCCATTAGCATCAACCCTCAATCGTCGATTTCCATCTGTTAGCACTGTGTGTGCCACGTGTGGGGACAGCAATGAAGATGTCTCCCATCTCACTCATTCGTGTCAGCTGACAAAAGCTTGTCATTTTGCGGGTCCCCTTGCCATGAGAACCGAGTCCCTACCTGCTTCCTTCTTATTGGCTGTTCAGTGGCTGATTGCAAGCTTAGATGATGAACAATGGACTATCTATGCAAATTCCTTGTGGGCACTTTGGAGATGCAGGAACAGTAGAGCATATGGGGGTTTGTCAGTGAACTTTGGTGATTTTCAAAAATTCCTGACAGCCATTTCTTGGGAGTCCAATTTTATTGAGTGCAAGAAATGGATCACCAGGGCACCGATATTGGTCTCTCACCCTCAATCTGATCCAAACAATGATTTCGTCTGTTTTGTTGATGGGTCTTGGGAGAAAGGATGGGAGGGAGGTATTGGTATCTGCCTCTATTTCAAAGAGGAATTAATTGAATACAGATCAACCAAGGTTAAAGGATGCTGCCCTTTTCAATGTGAGGCTATGGCTTTGAAGGGCGCAATTGCTCTGGTTCATAGTAGAGGTATTACCAACTGCTGTTTTTTTTCGGATTGCAAGTCCCTGATTGAAGATGTCGCATCTCTCTCCCCCCCGATTAATTCTGATTGGAGAGCATTCATGGAAGTTATGAGTATCTGGGAGGCTTGGAATTTTCTTGTGTCCACATTGCAAGAGAGCATAACCAGATTGCTGATGGCTTAGCTCAATTAGGTAGAATTCAGGGCTGGGACATTTCTGGATATACTTTTCCTTTATTTCATAGGGTATAGCTTTACTTATAGCTTTTGGTTTTAGTGCAGAAAGTTTTCTCATAATTACCAGTGAAATGTATGAACAATGTAAGCACTCTTCTGTTTAATGAAATTGACCTAAGGGTCCTTTGAGACCAAAAAAAAAAAAACACTATTCCAACATTTATAAGAAGGTGAAAGTTTTTTTACTTGGCTCTTTTGCTCGATAGTTTACTCACATGTATAAAACGAACTTTTTGCAAGAGAATGCACTTCTCAAATATTAGACTCAAAAGAAGAAATAGAGGAAATTTCCGAGCGAGTGGCACGCCTTAGTTATTGTTGTAAGCTGTTTTGAATGTAACGAGGTAGTCACCATGTTTTGAATTTAACGAGAAATAGAAATGTTGTTGTAAAATCTAAAATTTAGTTTTATATTTTTCCGTTCGAGTTGTACTATTTTGTCAAATTTTGATCATATTAAATGAAATTTGCCAGTAATATGATCTCCAGCGGACTTAAAAACACCACAAACTCTGTCACTGCTCATCACATAATATATCAATAAAGATATCCAATACAATAATTGTACAATATTAAATTTCATTAACACAATTATAAAATGTTCAAGAGATGGAAACATATGAAGTACAAAAAACTGGATAATAATTTTCTCAGCCTTGAAAAAGAATAATTCTCACCATGCCAGAATCTATGACCAGCCGAATTTATAATCTAGCACATAAACGAGTGCAATCGAAAATGGGTACAGGAGATATGCCACAAAACAGGTCCATAGAGGGAAGTTGGTACGGAAGCTCGTCAAGAGACCCATGACTATGCACACGATTAAAATAACAAGCACTTCTGATGAAAAATCCCATGTCAGATGCCTCACATAGACCAGTGCCAGGAACACTGCTAGGCACAGTGTGTTAGCCATAGTAGCAGCTCCATAGATCTAAAAAATGAAACATTTTCAACAATAATTTAAGTTGAGGATAAAGTGCACTATCTAATTCAGTCCAGATGAGGTCCACTCCCAGTCTGTAAGGTTTTAAGGTACCAGCTCGACAAAAAATCATTATTTATATATGATTTACTTAATCAACTTACTCATGTCTGTAAGGTTTTAAGGTTTTAAGGTACCAGTCTGTAAGGAGATAAATTTTTAAAAATAAATGGAAAACAGAGGTCGTGGCATTTGGTGGCACCAAAACTTATGGCCAATCTCATAAATATAAAATATGATTTTTAGTTGAAGATTAGAAGTGGAGATGGAATTGCGATATTGGAGTCAAATGAGACAATTGGTACACTTTGACCATTAATTTAACAATTCAAAGTTGATTATTGAATTGAGGGTTATATGCATAATCATACCTCAGAGAAAGTCAAGGAAGAAGTCTTCTGTTTCTTCCTACTTGCAAAAATAATGGCTGAGACAGCATCGCTCGAATCACTAGCAAACGGCATTGCAATAAATGATATAAAAAAGGAAGGTATGCTTGTGGCTTGTGAAAAATTTTGAACAGTGTCTACAAGCGGGTTTGCAAAAGCACCTGCCATGGCAGTGCCGATAATTAAAAAAAGGCCAGCTTTAATGGTGATCCATTTTTTTGTTAATGGTAATTTCCTCCTTTCCATCTTCATGGTCTATTAATCTGTTGTGCTCATCTCTAGTTCTCTGAAAATTTAAATTTGAATAAAGATAATTACACTATCAGAGAACTATTTTAACCTATAATCAACAATCAGAGGATACTATATTTAATCAGGAATTCCTCAAAGCAATAAGAAACATAAGATTGAACTAACAAGACCACAATTTTACAAACAAATGGAAAATTGGTGAGGCATCTGTTATAGCACCGCAGTACTGATATGCAAGACTCAATTTGTTGAGAACAAGTTTAAGAAAACTTACAAGTTGGTAGATTTTATCATTTTAACTTTAAGTTACTATGAAGGCTGCAGAAAATTCATATTGAAAATTTCAACAATTATCTGATGAACTATACCTGGTGAAAATCACTTAGAAAATATGACGGATTACTGCCAGATATTGAGACAGTGCGCCTGGCCTCTTTCTCTTTAAGCCATTTTGATATGCCTGCAATGAACTCATTTTCATCAATGCGGTTATTCTCTGAAGTGTCAAAATCCTCCATTAATTTGTCGACAGCGCCTTGTTTTTCCATGCCCATCTCCTCAAACTTGATTCCAACCAGAAATGCATGCAAATCATCACGGGATATATTATTGTCTTCGTCAGAATCTATTGCGTGAAATAATCTGTGGAAAGAATATAACGAGTTGATATTCTGTAATGAAAAAACAGATATTTTTTATGCCATTGAAGAAATTACTTGGGTTATCACACAAAAAAAAGGAAATAGTTAAAAAATTTAGACCATGGTTACATTGCAATTGATAGAAGTACATAGTGGTTCCTACTTGATACATCCCATTCCCAGGTGCATCCAACATTGTACCAAATACCGATACAGAGAGTAAATTTAAATTTGGAGCGAACAAAATTGGTAACCAAACCTAATCAATGATAGAAAAATAGTACTCAAACCTATAGCAGAGTTAGCTTAAAGATCCTCCACTATCCAGTTGTTTTTCACCAAACCACAGAATAAAAAGGTAAAACCATAAAGTTCAGCTGCATCACCATTAGAAGCAGTACTCGTATATGGTAAGTTATTCTTGATATGGAGATATGAACTTAAGTTGAGATTAGAATCTGAAGAGACTAACTTTGTTATTGCAGGAACATCTGGTGTGCCATCCTCTTGTGTGAGTTTAGTGATTAATTTACTCTCAAAGTGGTGCAGAATTCCAGACACCACGAACTTAAGTCTCACATATATATTCTAATCTTCTCTTCTGGACCCACGGTTGAAATATCTGACCACAGTATAAAAAAACATAAATAGATGATTTACATGTCCATTTTCTTGACATGCTAGAGATGAGAACAGAGAAAATTAACACATACTCTTTATAATTTTTCATGAATAAATAGAAGTATTATTTGAAACCTTAAATAACAACTTGAGGCAATCTCTCTACCTGATAAAAAGCATAACCCAAGACTAGCAACACCGAGATTATGAGACATCAATATAAACACACGCTGAGCAGAGTCAGCCTTGAAAACTTTTGGCAGTTGGATAAGGATAAAAGGTAAAATAGAAACTGCCATAATCTTTGCCACATCGCTTGTCTGCTTATCAGTGGACACGCCAGATTCTGTGATACATGATCATTGCCATAAATTTTGCTAGTCAGAAAAAAGATAATTATGAGAAAGTCACAGAAATAACAGAAAATTGATACGAGGCAAGAGAAAAATATACTAGTTAGATTAAAACCCTTGGTATCTTGTGAATCAATGGAAGTAGAATTCTCCGAAAGGTCGGTCTTGGCAACAACAATACAAGTTCCCCAAAGAAGCGTCAAAAGAAAGACAATTGACCCAGCAAGGAGACCCATTCCAATTAAAACCTGACTTTGTGCGGTTTCTTTGCTCCCAGATAGACCAGAAACTGTTGACAAACAGATCATTGGTTATCTATCATATCAGTTATTTAAGTGTTGAATTAGAGACATTCAAGATCATGATAAACAGTCTACCTATTAAGGATGAGTTTGGTTCACCCAAGATTAGCTCTCCTATTCTCAAACTTTGGTGATTCAAACATAAATTGGCAAATTGGATTAGCTCAAGAATAGCTTCATTCCACTAATCCATAAAAATGGTGGGCTAGCAAAAATAGAGGCAGTGGGAATAGTGGTATTAATAAAATATTTGATTCCTCTCAATTAGAGTTAGTTGAATATTAAATTAGTATTAAATAAAAATATTTCATTAGTATTAAACAAATATAATATTAGATTAGATTAGTATAAAATAAACCATTAGTTAAATATTAAATGTAATATAGTATTAATTAAAAATATATATTAGTATTAAATTGATATTATATCAAATTAAATTAATATTAAATATTTTTTTGATTAAATATCATTTTTAGTCATTTAAATATAAAATATAATATAATGTTAGTTTAAATGTTATCTTAGTATTAAATAAATATAATATCAGATTAGATTAGTATTAAATAAAATATTAGATAAAATATAATATAATATTAATTTAAATATTAAATTTAATATAATATTAGTTTAAATATTAAAGTAGTATTAAATATAATATTAGATTAGATTAGTATTAATTAAAATATTAGTGAAGTATTAAATAATATATATTTTAATTTAAATATTATATTAGAATTAAATAAACATAATATTAAATTACATTAATATTAAATAACATGTTAAATTAAATATAATATAATATTATTTTAAAATTTAATGTAACATAATATTAGTGTAAATGTTAAGTGTTGAATGCAATATAATAGTAGTTTAAATATTATATTGGTATTAAATAAATATAATATTAGATTAGAATAGTATTAAATAAAATATAATATTATTTCAAGAGTGAGTCTATTATACTATGCATATCACGATTTAGTCTGTAATATGGATCAATATTTTCGTTTTCAAAATTTTAACGGTCGATCCGAACCGTTCAAAATGATTTGTACTTGCAGACCAAATTTTATATTTATCAGAATTTTTTTACAATTTTTTAAGATAGTTGGAAAATCACTGTTTTTGGATGGTCCAGAATTTTCAGATCAAGTGATTTTCTATCTATCTTGAAAAATAGTAAAAAAATTCTGAAAAATATAAAATTTTGTCTACAAGTAGATATTTATATGAAAATCATATTGAATGGTACGGATGAACCATAAGATTTTGAAAACAGAAATATTGACTCGTATTACGGATCAACCGTAATATGCATAGTACCATAGACTCACTCTTATTTCAAATATTAAATTAATAGCAAATAAAATATTGGATTAAATATAATATAATATTATTTTAAATATTAAATTAGTATTAAAAATGTTAATTTAATTGTAATATAATATTAGTTTAAATTTTTAGATTAGTTTAATCTTATTTAATTAATTTCCTCTTTCGCTATTCTAAACATACAATCCAAACGACATTTTTACTAATCGAAATAGTCTAAAGTTAGCACTATTGTCAAACCACTCGAGTTAGCACTATTCTCAACCACTAACCCCAAAATCGCTATTTTTGTACTAATCTTTGCACGATCCAAACGTATCCTAAAAATTGAAACAAGTCTTTATGCATGTGTAGGCGACCAGGCCGTAGCCAGGATTTTTACCAGGGGCAAGCAAAATAAAATATTATTAATTTATTATTGATTTATTCTTATTTAATTTAATACTCATACCATAGTGAAATTTAAGAGATATTCGAATTGTACTAATTGTGAAATTTGTAAGTTAGCAAAACAAATAAAGTTTTATTTTTCTCTTTCTACTAGCAAAAGTGAAGCTATTTTATATTTAGTATATTCCGATGTATGGGGACCAGCCTCAATTGATTCATTTAATGGATTCCGAAATTTTATTATATTTATTGATTATTTTTCAAAAGTAACTTGATTATATTTACTTAAATTTAAAGATGAAGTTTTTAATTATTTTTGTGTCTTATAGAAACACAATTTAATGTTATTTTCTTATAATCTTTGTGGTACTCAAGCGAAAGCAAATTTCCTTGTTCTCAACTGTAAAACGAAGGGGAGCAGCTTGGGTCCGATGCCCATCGGACTCAAACTGGATCCGATGCCCATCGGACTCAAACTAGATCCGATGGGTTTCATTACCGTCCGATCTGCTTTAAGATCTGTGCGCATCACTTTAATATCCGTGCGAGTTCGATTTAATATCTGTGTGCACGGATCTTAAAACGGATCGGACGGTTATGGAACCCATCGGACCCAGTTTGAGTCCGATGGACATTGTACCTAGCTGCTCCCCAAAACGAAGTTCCTAATGTGATCAAGGTACGAATTTTTCGTTTATACCCTTCCATGAATCTTAATGTTATTGCTGGTACCTGGGAATTGGCAACTCTTTTGAAATTGCTAAGAAAAAATTTCACAAAAACATGAAATCCGACACACACCAAGTATGAGCAGTGCATCAGGCAGCGATCCAAGAATGGGAAGAAACAACCCACCAACAATTCCAGGACCGAGAATCTCGAGCAGCAACTCACTGCCAGAGGAGAGAAAAGTTGTGGCCTTGAACATGAGAAACCCATAAACCAGGATCTGGAAAATGTTTCCTAATACTGTCTCGGTGCAAGGGAGAAAGCCGTAGGTTTGTTCGCAATCAGCAGTTGAATTTCCACCGACGGATTTGAGATGCCGAGGGAGAGAGTGGGGCTGTTGGATGATTGGGTTGGGGGTAAAGCGGGAGTACACGGGAATGGCGAGCACGCAAAAGAAGAGGAGAGAGAGGAGTTGGTGCTTTCTCCTGCCCATTGGTGAGGCTGAGAGGGAGGAAACCATTTTTCTTTGGGCGAAGATGGGGGAGAGAAAACTTGATCGGTGAAGAATGAATGAGAGAGAAGAGAAATGGCGAGATTTTAACACTGGGTTTATCACTTTACTGTGAGAACGGCTATTTAGTTTTAAAAAGAGATGCACTGTTCGTGTTTCCTGACTGTTGGGTATCAATACTCAATAAGTCAATAGTACGCCAGTTTTGTCGATTAATGGCTTTATTTTTTTTCTTGAAAATAATTTTGCCTCCAACTTGTGAATTTTTTTTAATAACTATAAATTTTGCTGAATAAATTTTAAATTTTACTGAACCAACTTGAGTACATTTTTTTTTTTTCAAAAATTTGAAGTACATTCAAGGGGTATTGAATAGACTACTCAGTAGTTGGTAGACGGTACACCTAAACTAAGTACCATAGTGACAAATAAATAATATACCTCAATTTGGATTTGGTTCAGCAAGATAAAAAATTTGTGATTCGGAAATAATTTGAGTATAATTCAGAAATTATTCGGAATTATTTTTAAATTTTATAATACAACAAGTTTACATTAGTAATTTTTTTAAGTTTTTCAAAAAACAATTAGAGAATGAAAATTATCTGTCAAAAGTTTTAATCAAAATTTCAAAAATCAATCCAATGTCAAAAGTGAAGCCCCATGTGCAACTGTGCAAGTAGTTGAGAATTTTGAATCATAAGTGTGAACTAGAGTAGCGACCAATTAGTCAAAAACTCCACAGTATGAAGAACTTATAAAATAGCACCACGTAGCACCCACGTAGTGGGGACATTAATGCAAAGAAGCATGGAGTCACATTTACGAATTCTCTGTGCTCCGAGCGACGAATAATTCGTAAAATATGGAAAAATTGTGTTTTATTCGTATTTTATTCGGTCAATTATATAATTTGCTATTCGGTTCGATAACATCTAAAAAATATTTTATTCGCGAATTAAACATAAATAAAACACAAATCTTGTCTCTGTGCTCAGTACGTCTCAATTTCCATCCAATTCCATAGGCTAGACTATTCGGTATCCTCTTTTATGTACCGAACAAGCCATGAATAAGGCATCTTATGGTTTTTTATAAAAAAAAAAACAATCACTCATGGTTTAGTAAAATTTGTTTTCTTAATATTATAAAAAAATTTCCAAGCTGTACTGCGAGCTACGGGATATAAATTATGTATAAATTATTTGAACAATAATATGAGCAATGTACAAATTAAACGAATCAAATCTCCTGCTCGTATGGAAATTCCTACCCTAAAGCTATTGACACGTGAGTTCGGAGTGAGTTTTGAGGAAAAATTATATCTAATTTAAATGTTAAAACTTACTCCGGATTCATAAGTCAGTGATCTTAGAAAAACTTAAAAAAATTACTAATGTCACGTGTGTCGATTATGTGACGTGACTCATGTGACGCGTGACGTGACCACATTTCAGTGAAAATATACGTCACATCACGTCACGCGAACCAGTTACGTCACGTCATGATAAGAAACATAGAGTATCCAATTTTTTTTTATATGTATAGAGCATTCAGATTTTTATTTTAGTGTAAGTTTAGTGATATTGGTACTCATATAGTACTGATTTTTATTTTTTTTAGTTTAGTCTAATGAATGTTTGTAATTTGAATTTTTAAAGTAATGTCAGATGCAATATTTCCTAAAAAAATAATATTTACAACATTATTTACTTATTTAAGAATCTGTTTATATATTTTTTCTAAATTTTTAACAATTTAAATTAAAAAAAAAATTGACATAACTAATTTACGTCACGACACGTCATGTCACGTGTGATCATGTCACGTATGGTCACGGCGTGACACGCGTGACGTGACCATCCGCCACCATTTTGGTCACGTCACGTCACATCATGTGAAAAAAAAATTGATCACGTCATGTCACGTCACGTGACCAAATCACAGCGTGTTTGTCATGTCACGTCACGTCACGGCGTGTCACGTATTTCCTTTTCTACCTACTATTAGCGCTTCGTACTCTGCCTCGTGTTTGTGCGAGATACTTTTACAATTAGTGGATCAGGACTATTCTTTTTGAGTGAGTCTATGGTAATATGCATATCACGATTTAGTCTATAATAAGCATCAATATTTATATTTTCAAAATTTTAACGGTCGATCCGAATCGTTCAAAATAATTTTCATATGAATATGTATTTGCAAACCAAATTTTATATATTTTAGAATTTTTTACTATTTTTTAAGATAGTAAGAAAATCATTGTTTTTGGATGGTCCAAAATTTTCAGATCAAGTGATTTTCTATCTTAAAAAATAGTAAAAAATTCTAAAAATATAAAATTCGGTTTAGAAGTAGATATTCATATGGGAAATATGTTAAATGGTTCGGATCAACCATTAAGATTTTGGAAACGAAAATATTGACCCGTATTATGGATCAACTCATGATATGCATATGCATAGTACCATAGACTCATCGTTCTTTTTAACTTGGCACGAATCTCAAAGCCCAATAATACTGCCTTTTGTGCTAGCTCGAATCTCAAAGCTACTGAGAGTAAATTTCAAACCGTAAAGTGAGGGGAGTCTTTTTTACGGTACATGAGAGGATATTTGTTTGCTTCATATTTGGGGTAACAACTAGAGTAGAACTAGGGTGTTTCTAAGTTCACCAATATTTTTTGTAAATTTAATTCTAAAATCTATCAGATTGACTTTAAATGACGAACCCGAATTGTTGAAACCAGTCTATCCTACGTGTGATATATCTACATGCAAAAAATTTAAATTATTTTTTTATAGATTCAAGTTGTAAAAAAATATTCAAAAAATAAATGCACTAAATTAATTTATAAATTTTCTAATTTTGACCGCTTGACACTATACAAAACTAATTCGAAAGTTTAAAATGTTTACATGTAGACACATCACTCGTAAGGTAGACGGGTTTCAACAGTTCAGATTCATCATCTGAAGTCAATTCGATATGTTTTATAGTTGAGTTCACAGAACAAGTTGGTGAACTTAGAAACACCCTAGTAAATTCTACTGTAACAGCCGGATTCACATCTGCTGCGATCCTTGCAGTGTGAGCAGTACTTAAAATTCTTACTTTTTCAAATTCAGCTGTTTAATATTTTTTGTACATGCATATCAAAATAACTGAGTTTTATGTGTACGAATCTTAAAACAATTCAACAGCGAATTTGAAAAGACAGAAATTTTGAGGTAATGTTCAAACTTTGACCTCGCAGCAGATGTGAATCCGTAAAAGCTAACTATCACCTGCAATGTCATAAATACCAGGGACACGGCCTTTAGTTTTTGAGTTTTGACACGTCTCCGTATTATTTAATGAGGGGGTAGCAGACCGTTGGTTTATTGCCAAATGTAATAAGATGGTTTGGGAGACGACATTAATATTAGTTACAACGCTTATAAATTGACACTATAATAGATGAAACTATTACTTTCTTTAATGAATGTTCACGGTAGAACACATTTGGCATCAATATTTAAAAACTTTAAAGATCAAAATGATATTGTTAAAAATTAAAAGTACTAAAATAATATAGATATTTGATATTTAAAGGACTCAATGTATAATTTACTCTTAAATAAACATTATGTATGTAATGTAATTAGAAGTAAAAATATAATTTATTTTTCTGATTGACTACAAACTCTTCTTCTTCCTCTCTTTCATTTAGTTTGAATATCAATCTTCAAGACATCTTTAGAGATACTTTAATAGTGTTTTGATTACTTAATATCGTTAAATTGAAATTTGTAAGTATTGAAAAAGAAAAAAAAAAATGTAGTTTCATAATTTAATTATTTTTTAGCAGATAACTTTCTCTTGATTATTATATACAAAGAGGAAATGTGATATATATTACTGCTTCAATTGATACTGTTGCTTTCGCTGTTATCTGATTCAACTAATAAACTTTGATCTTTTGTCCTAAATGTTAGGTGAAATTTATTTTATTTTCTCTAACTCCAATTATCATTTTTTTTTTCATTCGACTTGTCCTTTCTTTGTTAGAATTGCATGTTTTTATTTATTTAATTAGATACGTACTCTCATTATTCCTTATTAGAAGATATAAAAGCATATAACTTGCTTAGCACTCACATAATAAATTATAATATATTTTAAAAAACCAGCAATTAAACCGGTTGAACTACCGGTCTCACTAATAAACTGTTGAACCGAAGTTTTAGCGGTTCAATGTCCGGTCTGATTCTGATAACATTGGGAGAAAGTGTTTAACAATTGAAGCATACCTAGAAAAATCTAATATTTGCTTCTATATATAGAGAGAGAAGCAAATCTAGGTTTATACATGTTATCATATCATATGTCTGCTTTTCACAGCCCATAGCGACTCATTACTTCATAATTTGAATAAAGTTACATGAAAGTTGTAGATATTGGTTTTTTTTTATTTTTTTTTTATACAAAATTAAATCTGTATGTGATCTTCTATTAAAAAACTTATATTGGTTTTTTTTATATTGTATTCTATTTTATAGTATTATTTTAATTTAAGAATTAAATTATTTCTTCAATATCGTACAGTTATTTTCAAATAAAGCCGGAAGATCATTCAAATATTAATAAATAGATACACTGACTTCTGCTGAGTGATGATTGCCTTCTTAGATTCATTTGCTTTCATAAAAGAAAAAGAGGGAGTGTATGGTACTATACACATTGCCAGTTGGTCCATAATACGAATCAATATTTTTATTTTTAAAATTTTAACGGTTGATCCGAACCATTCAACATGATCTTTATATGAATATATACTTGCAGACCAAATTTTATGTTTTTTAAGATGGATAAAAAATCACTTGATTTGAAAATTCTGGACCATCCAAAAATAGTAATTTTCTACTTATCTTAAAAAAATATGAAATCTAAACAAAATATAAAATCCGGTCTGTAAATACATATTCATATAAAAATCATTTTGAACTGTTCAAATCGACTGTTAGAATTTTGAAAACGAAAATGTTAATCCATATTAGAAACCGAATCGTGATATGCATAGTACCATGCACTTACTCAAAAACAATCCAACTATCAACAGTTTGGGTCAGATGGGTTCCATAATCGTCTGATCCGCTTTAAAACCTGTTCGCACTGATATTAAAGCGGACGCGCACGGATATAAGCGTCGCTCACACATCTTAAAGTGGATCAAACGGTTATTAAACCTATAGAAACTCAGTTTGAATTCGATAGGCATCGAACCCAAACTGCTCTCCATCAATAATTGCACAGCTCTTAATTTTTTTTTCGCGGATCCAACATTTATGTGAGTACTGCTCAAATTTATGTACGTTTTTTCATGGGATTGGATTTTGTCCAAAGGATTTTGAACAAAGCTTCATTCAAATCAAACTTAAACGTTCAATTTATATTGAGATTCGTGCAAACATAATTAAAATTTAATAAATTTAAATGGCTCATTGAACTTAAATATTTCTATTAAAAATTAAGAACCGGCTAATAATTAGCCGGTTTGGGTAAATTTGATAAAATCTAATTTTGTGGACATATTTGACAATTTTTGTTTAATGTTTAATGTTGGATATATATAAAAATGACGGTCTTATCCATATCGTTTTCACCCAAATAGAAATATTTTGCAAAAGTAGGTTTTAGGGAAAAAAATTTTTATGCCACTCCAAAACATGAAAATTAGGAATTTGTCACCACAAAACTTTAAATTAGCAAATTGCCACTCGAAAATCATTATATTTAGCTAATTGCCACAATTATACATATAATTCAGATTTTTGATTAAAATTTTTCTGAAAATTCAATAAATTTTAATAATGACTAAAATACCCCAGTACTGTTTAGAGGACAGTATTATTTATGCTTTGAGATTCGTGCCATGTTAAAAAGCTTGATCCCATTAGTCCTCAGAAACTCCAAATTTTCCTCCGGCTATAGCTCTTAAAATCAAAAAGAAGAAATGTATAATATCAAAATCAGAAACAAAATTTTGCTGGCTTTAGATCTTCCTCTTACGTACAGTACAGAGTGGAGATCAAGCGATTGGAGAAAGGGAAAGTTGCTAGCTTATGGAAATCTTGATCGAAACACGCCATGTTCTACCATCGCGAAATTGAGAGGTGGCACCAAAGCTTGATCCACGCCTTCTCTGACAGCGCTGCTGCAGCCACCAGCGGCGAGGTGTGGAAGAGTAGGAAGGAGGCATCGGATATGACTAAATTGAAACTAAAATCACCTCCTTGTCTTCTTCTTCTACTTCCCGCTCTTGATTCCTTATACCTTGTGTTACTCAATGGTAGGTTGAGGGAATATTCTCTCTTTGATTCGATGCTGCGTTTTTTCACTGGGCTTCTGGGTCTCTCATTTTTTGAGAAGAATTTGGATACAGGAGGGAGAAGAGAGGGGTTGATTTGAAGGGTATTTTAGGAAATATGAAAATATATTTTTTATACAATGGTTTTCTGAGTAATTTTAATCAAATTTGTATAATGGATATATAATTGTGACAATTTTAGAAATTTCATAATTTTAGAGTGACAAATAACTAATTTTATGTTTTAAAGTGACGATTTTCTAATTTTTAAATTTTGAAGTGACATAAAAACAATTTTCCTGATTTTTAAGTTTTAACCCATTTGCAAACACAAGAAATTTTCACTTTTTACAAAAAAAAAAAAAAGCCAGGTCGTCAACAAAAGTACAAAAATTGCACTGAGAGTGAACGTATGGTCTTCAGCGGCGCGTGGTATGAACGCAAGATGGCCCGAATCATTGCGGCGGCCCCTGTCTGTCATATGGTGTGGCAGGTTCCTGAATCTGGTTCAGAATTACGTTTTGTCAGTTTTCTATTACGGAATTTTAATTTTTACTTTTAAGACTCTGATATGATTTTCTGATTCTATATTAAAAAGTAAGAGATGCATCATAGAGAGGATCGTAATACAAATTTTATAAACTTTTAAAGCCAAATAGTTTTGAAATTTTTTTAAATTTATATGTAATACATGCTTACATGGTGACCCGCCATTCTGGCAACAACAAAAATTCGTGCATGCCAGGAAGAAACAAGACTCGAGATTGCATTAAACATCACACAACTTTCTAAACATAAATAGGAAACTACCCCTTTTTTTTTTACCGTTATTTATTTGAATAATATAAGAAAGAAAACATGAACTACCATTTGCAAGGCATCTCCAACAAAACAACCCCAGTGAAATCTCCAAAGTAACGCTTCGATCCTCCTTACTCCTCTAATTCGAAGGCTGACACGGGGAAGGTTCTCCCAATACCAGTTGGAGTATTAAAGGTGATCTTCTTCCCCTCGGGATCTCCTATGACCATCGACGTGAGGGTAATCCAGATCAGGAACTCCTTTGCCTTGACACCTGTCATGCGCTTCATCTTCTTGTCTTCCACAAAGGCGGTGACTTCCTTTGCGTACCAGACATTTTTGCTGATTTTCTTGAAATTGTGAGTCGTCTCCTCCTTTTGCTTGAGCCACACGAAGCCAGTAGACCGGTTGTAGCCGACCTCCTCAAGGTCGTTCAATGGGAGGAGACCACGGGGAAGGTGGAGCTCTTCAAGGAGCTCGATCGACTTCTTCATGCACAGATCGTGGCCAGTGAAGACCTCAGCTCCTTCTCTGTGGTTCGTAATCGTTTGCTGTGCCATGGCTAGCTAGTTTGATTCAGTGGAACTCTTTTGCGGGTTTCTTTTGAGGTGGGTTTAGATTTGAGAGAGATTGGATGGGTAATAATAGAACTTTGGCATCTTCCTTATACGGAAAAAAAATCTGCTGTTATTCTTGAGGAATAACAGGAACCTGTGATCTAGATCTTATCCGTTAATATTGATCAAGTATCACGCATGAAAAAGGTTTTTTGTTAAGATTCGCACATAGAAAACTGTTAATGGCTGCGATCTGAATAACAGGTTCCCGTTATTCCACAAGAATAACAGCAGATTTATTTCTCCTCAGACAGACACGTCGCTTTATGTTTAATGGTAACCGGTAACAATCACCTACAATGTCATAAATATCTGGGAGCGGTCTTTACTTTTTGATCTTGAGAGTAGTTCCGAAGGGCATCGGAACTACTTTTGTTCGACGGGTTCAATCACCGTTAAATTTGATTTAAGATTCACGTTCAATGCTTTATTTTCGTGCGCAAAGATCTTAAGATAGATCGGACAGTTTTGGAACTCGTTGGGCCTAAAGTACGTCCGGTTGGCATCGGACCAACTCTGTCATCTTAGTTTTGAGTTTTGACACGTCTCCATCAGGACAGGATTGGATACATACTCTTTCATTTATAGTTTGAATGTCAGTTATCAAGGGAAATAAATCTTGAGAGCTACTTTAAATATTTAATAGAATTTTGATTACTTTATATCGTTAAGTTGAAAGTATTAAAAAAAAATTTGTTGATTTCACCGTTTCTAATTTCTATCCTCTTTTTATTATAACAAATTTAAGTTGTGTCGCAAAACCCAATTAAATTGTACTCCGTAAATGTGGTTGAGTTTTTTATTTTATTTTATTTTACGAACATATTAATATTCCGAGAAACATTCAATCATGGTTGAGTTTTGCAACATCTAAAACGTGTAAATCATCAGATATTCAGCATATGACTGAAAATTATTTAATTCTTAAAAAAATTAATCATATGACTGAAAATTATTTAATTCTGTAATAATAAATATTCATCATTGTGTGCGGGTATTATACCTAATTCAATTTACAAAATTAATTATTTTTATGTGATCTGCTATGAAAACTTCTATAGATTTTTTTGATATTGTATTCTCTTTGATAGTATTATTTTAATTTAAAAATTAAATTATTTCTTCAATATCGTATTTTTATTTTCAAATAAAGTTCAAAAGTTCATTCAAATATTAACAAATAACATTTAGCTTTTTTTCTTTTGTACACCTCTCACCCCTGACTTGTGATGAACAATTCAACTATAAATAATAATTGCATAGTTCCTAGGTTTCACGGATCCAACATTTATGTCATTACTACTCAAATTTTTGTAAGTTTTTTCATGCCTTTGGAACGGATTCCTTTTTGATAGATGAAAACTCACAAAGTATCTATCTTTTTTTTTTTTGAGTGGACAAAGTATCTATCATAGAGATATTTTGTTGACGACAATTAGTCTACTCTCTTTGTATAAAGTAAACACTTTTTGTGTTTGCACAAGTAGACTTTAGTTTTTAAGTTTTAATCCAAAAGAAAACACCAAGTTTTTACTTTTTTGATAAAAGAGTAGGGTCGTTTACGGTTTAGATTATTTTAATCATCACTTTCTTTGTTTATCGTATTATGACACTTTTTTTGTCTGCCCGTTCGTCCCGCCCAAAACGCTACTCCTCTCTTTTTCTCTCAAGCACTATCAATCAATCAATTTTCCCTCCAATTAGATACTTTTCTCACTTCTTCAAACACTACTCTTCTCTTCTCTCTTGTTTCTGGAACGCCTCAGGATGTGTAATATAATAAGAGTATCTATATCTCATAACTGTTAATAGAATTTTAGAAATGTTAGAATTTAGTTAGAATTAATTTTGAACTTAGTTTGATTTGAATTAATTTAGAATTAAATTTTTTATGAACTCAATTTTGAATCTTTTATGATTTTTTTTATGATAAGGAAGAATGATCGTAGTCGCTGAGAGTAAGAGTTGAAAGTTGTTTAGGGTTTCAGAACTGAGAACAAGAGTAACGACTTATGAGTTATGACTTATGATTGGGCAGCCTTATGTTTTATCTTTTAAGTCATTAGCGAACATAAGTCATTAGTGGAAATCAACGGTTCACGTTACTTTGAGATTCGAACAAGAATAGTTTGCAAACCTATTTCGAACGAACCAGGTCCAGTTTGAGTTTGGTTTGAATTAATTTTGAACTATTTCGAATCGAATTTTTTAAGAACTTTTTCGAATCAAACTCAAATCAAATCACGAACTACGAATATTTTATGCAACCCTATAATGGAAAGTATAAATTAAAATATTATAATTATAATTAGTTAATGAGTTTAAATCTAATTAGCTATTTAAATTCAAGGGGGAATTTCATGTGTACCCCTCAAAAACTTCAAAATTACGTATTTCCCCCTCAAAACATAAAAAACTCACAAATTTACCTATTTTATTATCTTTTATATTAAAACTCATTCTAAATTTATCAAATACCCATTTTACCCTTTATTAGAAGCATGTAAATTCCATCGACTCAAATTTGAATATGAACAGTTCCTCTCCCATCCGAACTGCTTTTAGATTTGTGCACGCAAGATCAGCACGAATCTTGATGCAAAAATACACACATACTGAAGCGACACGCACAGATTTTAATGCGGTACATGCTGATCAGAATTGCTGTAAGATTCGTGCACATTAGATCTACACAAATATTGAAGTGATGCGCGCAAATCTTAATACGATGCGCTCGGATCAGACGATATTGGAACACTTCAGATTCAAATTTGACTCCGATGTGTTTTATATGATTTTAATAAAGGGCAAAATGGGTATTTTAAAAATTTAGAATGAGTTTTATTATAAAAAACAATAAAATGGGTAAATTTGTGATTTTTCAAAATTTAGAGGGGGAAATATGTAATTTCAAACTTTAGAGGTGAAAATACGTAATTTTGAAGTTTTTGAGGGGTATACATGAAATTCCCCCTAAATTAAATTATAAAAATCTTGGATCCGCTCCTGTTTGTACCCTCGGGTGGCACGGGCAACCCGATTCACGAGTGCTTGCGATGTGATAATGTGACCCTAACTGGAAGATGAACTGAAAGCGACTTGCTGATAGTGGTATCGGGTTTGGACGCAATGCCCTTGGTTGACCGCGATCGGGATTACTGTGGTCACAGATTCCAATGATGATCCGGTCAGCCCGAAACCCCATACACTCGGTTATACAGTGATTCAAGACAAGCCATTCTGGACCACTTTTGATCTTGACATGGGTATCAGTATCGGACCAGGAGGGTGTCCGATGCCCATCGGACCAGAGTCTGTTCGATGGGTGTCCGATACCGTCTAATTCACTTCAAGATCTGTGCGCACGACTTTAATATCCGTGCCGTTTGCTTTAATATACGTGCGCACGGATCTTGAAGTGAATCGGACGGTATCGGACACCCATCGAACACTGTTCTGGTCCGATGAGCATCGGACACCCCCCTCTCTCATCAGTATCACCCTCAAGCAGATAAGTAAAAATGTTTTGATTTTTAAAAATTTGTTCAGATAATCATTTTTGTTGTACATTTTCTCTTTCTTATTTTATTTTCTCCTAATGTTATCATGAACAGCTTCAAGGGACAATGCATAACGGTGCAGTATGTCACTAATATAATCATTCATGGAATATTTATCACTTTAATAATCGTGCATATTCTGATTGGACAGTTCAGGTTCAAACGGAAATTGTTTTTTTTTTTTTTTTGTACATCTTCACAGAAGCTGTCAAGGGTGGACGGAAATATTCTGTTACGTACTTTGGTGATTTGGATTCCGTCATCAGAATGTACAAAAATTGCACTGAGAGTCTGAGCCGCATGGTTTTCAGCGGCACAATTAATGTGGAACGAACGGATGCAACAATTAACAGAGTGAAGAATTTCAAGCTCAAAAACAATTACAACAACAACAGTTTGAGAAGCAAGTAGTCAGTTGAGTTGAGTCTATTTTGGAAATACAGAGAGAGAGGGAGGTTAGTGGCTTCAACCTCACACGAAGAGGGATAGAGGCAACACCTTTCGACGCCAAAAACTCCAAATTAGACGGGTCCGCATCCCCTAATGTAATTCAATTTTTGAATTTTGAATCGAGACCGTTCAATTAGAATCTGACGTTCCATTTCGCACGATTTATCTCTGGATGTGTGCTCCATCTTGCACGTTCATCTCAAATCGGACAATTCCGATTTAAAACCCAAAAATTAAGTTACATTACTAAATCTCGATTCATTAGACTCGAGGCAATAGAACAATTTAGAATATGCGATAGTGTTCCACTGACTGACATATGGTGTGGCATGTTACTGAGATCCGGTTCAGAATTTCGTTTTGTCTGTTTTCCATTACGGATTTTCAATTTTTAATTCAGGCCTGCTGATGTAATTGCACCACAGTTGTATTTACGTGGATCTGTATTTCTGTTGTTTTTTTATTAATACCCTAAAAAAATAAATAAATAGCAAATCTATATTTGGCCCAATTTATTTTTAAAAATGCCTCCCCGACCGCCTAACGATGAGGCGGTCAGCTTATTTTAGCGAACTGCCTAACGTTTGAGTGGTTAGCTACAGTAATTTTTTTTATAGAGATCTTAATATTGTAGATCACATGGTTGAGAAAAATGATGATGTGTTATGAATGTACATTGGTTTGGATATCATATAATTGTAAAATATCATAATTTTGATTGATTAATATTTAATATGCAGTACAGAGAAAAGCATTTATTTGTACATCCTTCCATTTAATAAATTTGTATGTTACAGCATGAATAAAAAAAAGTAATTTTCATTGATTAAGTGATGTGAAAAAAAATCAATCAATTCGTTAATCTTTCCATGACACATGGCGCACACATATTAATATATTTGTAAATATTTTTTAGGTATAGAGATTCTAAATAATTTAAAATTATTGCAGACTGTTCGAAGGAATAATATGGTACATAAATAAATCATTTTCTTATTTTATTTGGGACGAAACCTCTAATAATTACAAAAAATAAAAAGTAGTTTTTAATTTTAGAATTCTAGTTAATATTTTAATACAATATATTGTTGAAAACATTATTTGTATTTTTTTTATTTTCGAGCACATAATAAATAATTAAGATCTTAATTAGCTTGAACATTATTTGCATTTTTTTATAAATGTTTATTTTGATGTATGTGATTGGTGAAAAAAATTGATGATATAGTGTAAGATTAGACATTTTTATTTGCTATAAAATTGAATATTTTTTTTATTTTTAGATAAAAATATTAAGATCTCTGAAAAAAAATTCGAGTATTTCTGCATTAACTCAGAATCTGAATTAATACATGTCGGGAGTCCTATCAAGATCCAGATTAAATATATAATATACGAATCTTTCTAATATTTGTGCCAATACAGATCAGACTGTCCGGATTCATTCTCTATTAACTCAAATACAGACTATACGAATTCCATTTACGTACCATCCATCCTAATCTTGACTCGGTATAAACCGTTTATATTTTCAAAAAGTGAGACATGCATAGAGATTAGAGAGGATCATAATACAAATTTTACAAACTTTTGAAACCAAGTAGTTATAAAATTTTAAATGTATATATATATATGTAGTACATATATAGTGACCCGCACATTCTGGCCACAATAAAAATTCGCCCATACTGTAAACATCGATCTTGCATAGAAATCTGATGATGCATTAAACAACACACAACTTAATTTGTAAACATATTTAAATATGAAACTACCGTTATTTATTTGAATAATATAAGAAACCATGAACTCTCTCCAACGAAACAACCCTTACTCCTCCAACTCGAAGGCCGACACCGGGAAGGTTCTCCCGATACCGGTCGGAGTATTAAAGGTGATCTTCTTCCCCTCGGGATCTTCTATGACCATCGACGTGAGGGCAATCCAGATAAGGAGCTCCTTTGCCTTGACACCTGTGAGACGCTTCATCTTCTTGTCTTCAACAAAGGCGGTGACTTCCTTCCCGTACCAGACATTTCTACCAATTTTCTTGAAATTGTGAGTTGTTTCCTTCTTTTGCTTGAGCCACACGAAGCCGGTAGAGCGGTTGTAGCCGACTTCCTCGAGGTCGTTTAGAGGAAGGAGGCCACGAGGCAGGTGGAGCTCTTCAAGGAGCTCGATCGACTTCTTCATGCACATATCGTGACCAGTGTAAGACTCAGCGCCTTCTCTGTGGTTCTCAATGGTTTGTTGTGCCATGGCTAGCTATAGCTAGTTTCTTCGATCTCAGGTGGGTTTTAGATTTGAGAGAGGATTCGAGCTCGATGGGATAATGGAAAGAAAGAAAGGGATTGGGTCGAATTTATAGTGGCCGATCGAGTGGTGAATAATTAATTATTACTGGGTGAATGAAGAGAGCAAGTAATTTTCATCATCTCAGGCTGTCGCTGTTATAGCCAGTATAACACAACTTTCATCTCTAGTTCCCCAATAAAATAATACAAGGGTTGCATTTGAAGAGAAGGAATTGTTTAGGTATAATAATAGAAAATAAAAAATTTCACTCACTAAATTTTGTTATTTGTCACGAATTAGTAACTCAAGTTTAATTTGTTTCTTTTTAGTCACTCTATATTTTTTTTATCCAAAATAATAACGGAATATACTCATTCTGTTAGTATTTTAGAAGAAATACTTTCATTTCGTTAGTATTTTTGGACGGAATGAATATATTCCGTTAATATTTTGGATGAAATGAGAATATTCTGTTAAGATTTTGGATGAAAAAAATATAGAGTGAATTGGAACAAATAACAAAATTTAGTGACTAAAAAGAGACAAATCAAATTTGAGTGACCAATTTGTGACAAATAATAAAGTTTAGCGACCTCCAGAGAAATTTATCCAATAAAAAATAAATCAGCTGTAATTTTCGGAGAATTACAGGACCCTGTAATTCCGATCTCAACTATTGGTCTTTTTCGAGTTGTGTGCATAAAAATTTACAGACTCATAATAATATGAGAGATTTTTTATTTATTTTTATTTATTGTGATCAGTTTATTTTCGGATTTTTATTTTTAATAATTACTATTTTTATATTGTGTAATCAGCTATAATAACAATCGATTTTTTTTTATAATTTAAATTATTTTTTTAGTATGAAATGACTGGAATATTATTGATAAATTTATTTTTGTTTGAATGTTTTTATAAATTATAATAGTTCGCAGTTTTCAATATTAATTTTGAAGTAATAATAATTTCTTATTTGGAATGTTTGTTATTTTTCATGTATACAAAAAATAGTTTTATCAATTTTAATAACTTCTGAATATATATTTTTCCTATATAAATATAGAGTGTGGTTCCAATGCACTATGGTTTTGTGCTCAAATTATGCTCTGTCTTTATCTCCATTTTTAAAATTCGAACAGTCGATCTGAACCGCTCAAAATAATTATTATAATAAAATATGCTTGGAGACCAAATTTTATATTTTTTAGAATTTGTTTACTATTTTTTTTGTAGGTACAAAATATCAGTTTTCAGGAGATCCTGGACCATCCAAATAAGCGATATTGTACCTACAAAAAATAGTAAACAAATTCTAAAAAATGTAAAATTTGGTCTCCAAGCATATTTTATTGTAATAATTATTTTGAGCGGTTCGAATCAATTGTTCAGATTTTGAAAACGAAGATAAATATGTGGTGCATATTTGGAGCACAAAACCATAGTACATTTGATCTCCTCATAAATATAATAGTGCATGCAAACTCAAAGATATAAAGGATGAAGTAGCAAACAATTCATGTATTATGAACATCTAATCAAGTGCTACATTTTTTTTCAAAAAGAACTATTAACTTTATGTAAATTCAAAAATAATTGATCGTATTATTTTTAAAATATTATACTATAATCATACAAGAATACTTTGATCATTTTATACTTAAAATAGAGCACAAATAGCTATTAACTTTCTGTAATTACGAAAATAATATATCATATTTGTAAAAAGTATTATACTATAATCATACAAGAATAATTTGAATATTTTATAATTAAAATCTAGCAATCTTCAAATTAAATGTTGGAGATCATGTAGAGGTGCAAACGGATCGGATAGTGGTAAAATCATATCTGTATCTGTTTTTCTTTTTCAAATACGGATACGGATCAGATATTAGACAAATACGTTTGAATACAGATTGGATATCAGATATCTGTAAATATATATATAAATATTTTCATAATATATATTTTACTATATGGTATATATCTACTATTCTGGATAATTAAAATTTAAAATTATATCTGTATATGTATCAGATATTAGTCAAACTTGTCACAGAGTTTGAGGGCCTCTCATATTATTAACCCATGACTCAATGATTTATTGATACGTGTTAATGGTGAAAACAGGGATTGTCTGCCTTTTCTATATTTAATAAATGAGCAGTTGACTAAAAAAGGCAGGGGACCTACATGTTACACCGTAGATATTTTTTTTTCTCAAAAAAAATAAAAAAAATGGAACACATCTAGATGGAATGTTAGGTTACCAAGTAATTGATTAAAAAAACAAAAAGTCAAGGGCTCCTCTGTAAAATTTTGTAAAATCAGCGCACAGGTAATTTGTTGTTTCAAAACAGTGTTCTTAACAAAGTTGGTGCGAAACAGTGAATATTTATTGATTTTGACTTTTGAATGACAAACGAAGCCTCAAATGGAATCAAATCGCAAATTAAGTCATTATGCCAATTTCGGTATAGCACAAGAGATACCGAAATCTAAGTTCGCTAAACCCCTTCACCTCCCTAAGCACTAAATCCGGCCACAGAAAATCAAGAAATTTGGTACAGAGGTGTACCGAATTTCGGATTCTGTACAGAAACCAAAATTAAGGGAATATTTGTTTGTTACGGAATTACGCGGGATGGATTTCGACAGGATGAGAACCCGTGAGTATGGATACATATGGAACTAATTACGAGAATATGCTGAAATGAGTGTTCGGTTGTAATGTGGAATTAGTTGTAAGAAATTTTATTTTTCGTTTGAAAATGATATTATACAATTATTCATGTTAATTAAATTATTATATGTAATTAAATAATATGTATTAAATAATAACATAACATAACATAACATTATTTATTAATTATTATTCTATAAAATACAAATATATTTACGGGACAGTTATCCGGGTTCTTTTACTAATTAAATAAGTTGTATAACCATAAGCCACCAAGTTGTACCGGTTGAAAATCTTGAACCACACACAATTATTTACATCGATTTGTCAATCAGAAAACAACAAAATGATAACATGTGAAGCAAAAAATATTTTAATCGAGAAAAGCGTTTGATGAGAAAGAAGGCCACGCGCATGATTGGGAAAACGAAAATTCAGTCTGACTGAATAAACCCTAAACTCTAAAATCTAAATTCTAAATCTTAAACCCTAAACGAAAATTCAGCTCCACTAAATAAAACCCAATTCAGCTCCACTGAATAAAACCCTAAACGAAAATTCAGTCTGAATGAATAAATTTGTTCCCACCAATTTTAGCCTAGACAGGAAAGATATAGGGAAAAACGGTGGGAGGTTTTGAAGAGAAAATGTGTTAGCTGAATGATTTTGAGAAGTTGAACCTAAACTCATTTTTGTACTGAAGCAAAAATTCGAATTTTTTTAAAATAAAATAAAATTTAAATATTTCAATGAAACAATAATTTTAAATTTGATTTTTATGAAAAATAATAAATTGGTGGAGACAGTTTACTTTGCAAGCAGTAAGTACGGTGGTGCAAAAAAAAAAGTTTATTCCTTCACCGATTGTGAATTGGTGGAACTGTTTTTTATAAAAATTAAATTCAGCATGCATTGAAATAATTAACCTCAAATCATAGGCTGTAAGACACTAGTGTTTTCTTCTTATAGATTTTATTCTAGTGCAGGTGTTTACAACTTCGTATTCCATTAATTAGATTGAATACAACTTAACTAGTCGTTGTTTTATAACTTGTCCTAGGTTAGACGTGAGGTGTATATATATATTGATTTATTTATAATTAATGGAATATGGAGTACAACTTTTTCCCCTTTTTTTTAGACAATTGAATCCAACTTAACAATGTATGTCAACCAATTAATTATACATCTTACCATTTGCATAATATTTTGTTGCATATACAAAAAATCTATTGGGGATGAAGGTTGTAACTTACAAGTATTATGTAAAATAAGATTTCAAAGTTACGTGGTCAAATTCAAAGTCGGTTATCTTCATTTTTATATTAAGCACATAAATGGAGATAACCGAATTTAATTAAAAGATTAAATTTTAGATTGAAATTTCTGATTTTATGCAATTTTTTTTATGTTTGTTTATGTGTAGAAATTTAAATTTATTTAGACAAGTACTTTCAACATACAAATTGTATGATCTTTCTGATTGATCATGATTTCTTTCTATTTTTTAAATATCATTTAAAGAAATTTTAAATCAATTAATAGTTGATTGGTCATATTTTCATCTCTTTCTATTTTTCTCATATAATGTAAATAATGTTATTTGCCATTTAATATGTCACTTTATTTGAAGTTTTTTTTTATAAAAATATATCAAAAATATTAAACAAATATATGTCATTTAATATGTTTATTTAATGGAAAAGACTGGCGTGCTACCTGTAGCATACTGACATATCGTACTACTCTCTTAAAAACTTATTGAGTAGGCTTCAAACAGAAAATCCAAACTGTTGAAATCGATCTACTTCACGAGTGATATATTTACATATAAAATTTACCAATTTTTACATTCATTTAGTATAAAGTCAAGCGGTCAGAAAAATAATGAAAAATGAATGTATTAAAATTATCTTATAATTCTTATTTTTTGATCACTTGACTTTATACCAAATGAATTCAAATCATTATAATTTTGGCATGTAAATACATAACTTATGTAGTAGATTGATTTCAACAGTTTGGATTAGCCATTGAAACATATCCAATATGTTTTTGAAGAGGTAGTACGAAATATCACTATGCTACAGGTAGCACGCGAGCATTATTCTTATTTAATATGAAAAATGTTATTTATATGCATATGTTATTGAATATATTAATTGTCTTTTAGACTAATTTTTTTTATAAAAACGTATTATGTTGTATGAGATATTTTTTATTGTAATTAGAGGTGTTCATCGGTTCGGTTCAGTTGAAACTGAACTGAACTAGACGAATCAAAGTTATAGTTCAGTTTCAAAAATAGAATCGAATTGCACCAATTTAACATTGCAACCGAACCAAACCAAAGTTTTATTTCTGTTTGTTCGGTTCAAACCGAAATATATTAATTTTTTTTATTTAAAGCAATTGTTCTATAATAAATCTCAGAAATAAACAAATAAACAAGGATATTAAAAAATAAATCGAAGTATTTATAGCAATTGATTAAGAAATAAACTCGGACAGTCCGGGCCAAATTCATAATATATAAAGGTTCGATTATTTCGATTTTGAAAATTTTCAAACCAAATTAAACCGAAGTTATAATTCGATTTTATAAAGCAAACCGAACCAAACCGTTTGATCCAAACTAATTCAGTTCGGTTCAAAACAAACTAAACCGAACCCAATGAACACTTTAGTTGTAAGTTGTAACACCGAGACACGGTACTAATATTTATTTATGTGTTTTTCATACTTCGTAAAGCAGTTTTTCCCTCTACTAGCTGGATCCCAATTTGCCATCAGCCAAAAAGAATAACAAAAGAAGGAAGAAATAATAAGAAAAAAAAAAAAAAGGAGGGGAGCTGGACATGTACTTGTTGATGTTCCAGAAAATAAGATACAGTGGTAGCTGGAGCTGAGATTGCCACAAGTACTGTTTAATAATTCATTTCTGAATAGAGTGGACAAAACGTGCTGTGCCGTGCCATTCCGTGACTAACACGCCGTGACTTTGGTTTCATGCCGTGCCGTGCCGTGCCGTAACCAAGTGAACAGTCACACGTGCCGTGCCGTGCCGTGACTAAAATGTGGAGAGATGGTCACGGCACGCGAACGGTCACGGCACGCGAGTCACGCCGTGACTCCTATGCCGTGTCCAAACGTAACTGGTCACGCTTCTCACATTTAACTATTTTTTCATAATTTAGGTTAGTTTATTCAAGATTCATCATTTGATCAAGACTTAACGGTCCTAATTACACGTGACTCGCGTGACCACGTGACGTGCCGTGCCGTGACCAGATCTTTCGCGTGACGTTCCGTGCCGTGTCAAATTTTCAAAAGATAGTCACGGCACGCGACACGTGAAGGTCACGGCACGCGACACGCGAGTCACGGCACGCGAACAGTCACACGTTCCGTGTCGGAACCGTGCCGTGCCGTGACGGAGTCGGCTCCGGCGTGCCATTTTTTCCACTCTATTTCTGAACTCTCTGTAAGCCAAATTTGTCTGGACTCTGGACATTATGTTTAGGTCTTGTTTGGCCTACAGACGAAAACAGATGTGGGTTTGAATTTTGAACTGAATTTTACTGTGTGCGTGGAAAATCATAAATCCTAAACTCTAAGGGTCTGTTCGGCCTTCATTTGAGAATGGACACGAGTGTAGAATTTAAACTGAATGTTTTTCACATAAACAGTACGTTGGCTGAACATACTCTAAATTCTAAATCCTAAATCCTAAAATCTTGAAATCCTGAACTATTGAATTTTTTTCCTCATGCGCACGGTGATGCTGCCAAACATGGCCTTAGATTGGTAGAGGCTGCTCAATTTGTCGATGCTAATTAAATTATTCAACAATTTCCATAAAAATAAAAAGTAATTATAGGACACTGTTAGTCGCATTGGTATCCAAATCAAAACAAATAAGTTCTAGTTATTGTAACAAAAAATTATTCATTTTTCAAACAACCCAGTCTTAAGGGTAGATCGGGAAAAACGTGCTATGCCGTGCAAAACATGGAAGCTATGTTACTTGGATACTCCACCTAAGACTCCGTATCTGTATCGGGTGCGTATCGGATGAGCTGGCGTATCCTTAACCTCCAGATATGGTCACCGATACGCATTCAAACGCTCCGACACGGCTGGATACGTTCTGGATACGTGTCTGGCTCATGATGAACCGAGCCTGCACCTGTGAGCCGCGCATGGGCACGTGAGCAGCACTTGTGAACCGCCCGCGCCCGTGAACAACATTTGGGCCCGTGAGCCGCGCAAATTCACTTTTTTTTTTTTTGCTAGAGGCGTGATTCGAACTTGGTAAGCTTTGTTTTGAGTCAAAATCATTAAGCCTTTAATTTTTTTTTTGTACAAATTTGATTTAAATTTTGATTATCTAAATACAATATATAAATAATAAAAATAATATATATAATAAACGTATCGTGTCCGGGATTTTTTAAAATTGCCGTATCCGTATCGTATCTGATACGATACAAGTACTCGTATCCATGCAACATAGCATGGAAGCAAACCTCTAATACAAGATAATTTCTTCCGGATAAGCATATCATTTTTCAATATTTTTGCAATACAACTTTTCGTATATTCTGCGACTACGTTACTTTTGAAGGACTAGTCATCATATTCTCCACGAAGAAAACAAAAATGGAAGCAAAACGTGGCACCGTTTTTGAAGTCTAATTTTGTCCACCCTTTTTTTGTTATAAAATTATGGATCTCTATTGTTAAATTAAATACACGTTTCTTTATGTATTGGTGGTCGGCAACTAATACCTTACTGCTATTAATACCATTACCAGGTCATTGGTTTGACACGTAAATCGTCGCCGAGTTCTTCGCTTTAATGGCGACAGGAAACCGTTGGCTGAAGCTAAATGTATTTCTTCTCCTGTCATAACTAATGGAGAAACCAAATCTGGTGCTCATCTTATATGGACAAGTTATAGGGCTGTAAACAAATCGAACTAAATCGAACTTATCTCAGTTTGAATTAATTTTGAATCAAATTTTTTACGAACTCAATTTCGAATTTTTTACAAACTTTTTTACAATAAGAAAAAGTGACCGTAGTCACCAAGAGCGATAGACAAAAGTTGTCTAGAGTTTCATAACTAAGAGCGAGAGTTACGACTTACGAGTTATGATTTATGGCTGGACGGTCTTATGTTTTAACTTTTAAGTCATCGGCGAACATAAGTCATCAGCGAAAATCACCGGTTCACATTATTTTAAGATTCGAACTAGAATAGTTTGTGAACCTATTTCAAACGAATCAGGTCCAGTTTGAATTTAGTTTAAATTAATTTCGAACTATTTCGAATCGAAGTAGGAATCTGTTGCACAATTTTAATTAATATTTACAGATTAATTTTCCCCATTATCTAACACATGTAATTTTTAGTGTTTGAAGATGTTTTCTGCTATATCTATTAGTTCATTAATTAAAAATGGATGTATCCAGTGTCCAAGGAATGGAGATGTAGATGCTTGGTAATTAATTGTATCTGTTGTTTTCCTTGGGAGTTGGGGTGGGGACCATACAGTCAAATTAATGAGTTAGACAGGTAGAAATGACGATGGACGAAATAAAGAGCTGGTTGCCTGGCTGGCGGAGCACCTGACTTGTTTCCTGTTGCTGTTGATCGACACATAACGCTACAGGTACAGAGCTAGATTTTCTGACTACAGGAGTTAAACATGAATAGTTGTCGATTATATAGAATTTTTATGGTTTATATGAAGTTTAATTTACACTATTCGTAACATTTTGTTTTGAATTATATAGAAAATTGTGTATAATTACAATATTTTTGAAATAAAATAGTTCCTTAATAACTCCACCTCTGACACTACTTATTAGTTATCACCAAAACAAATGGATTGTTTTTCTTGAGGCACTATGTATAGGAATCCGAAGTAGAACTAGGGTGTTCTAAGTTCACAAGTTTTTTTTTGTAAACTTAACTTTAAAATATATCAGATTATATTAGCTTCAAACAATGAATTCAACTGTTGAAATTCTTCTACCTTACAAGTAATGCGTCTACATGCCAAAAAAAAAAAATTCAGTTAATTTTGTATAGAGTTAAGTGGTTAAAATGCGTCCAAAAAATGAATGCGTTAAAATTAGTTTATAAACATTCTAATTTTAACCACTTGACTTTATACTAAATTAATTCAAAACTTTATAATTTTCACATATAGATGAATCACTCGTAAGGTAGAAGAATTTTAACGGTTTAGATTATGTAGTCAATCTGATAGGTTTTAGAGTTGAGTTCACAAAGAGATTTGGTGAACTTAGGAACACTTTAGTTCTACTCCAGGAATCTGTATCCTCCTAGGTACCTGATTCAAGCAAATTACAAACAGACATTTCAGATTAATCTCAGCCAGATCAAAGTCAATATGGTGCCTACAAAAGCTGTAGGGGGGTCAGTTTTGAGATTCTTGCCGAGTTAAAAGAACTAATCTGAGCCGACTGTTTGTAATTTGCTTGTGTTAGATACCTAAGGTGATGCGAATTCTGCACTTTTGTTTATACTATGAATATATATATATACACGAGCAAAACTAGGGTGTGATGTGCTCACCAAGATGAGTTGGTGAGCACACCTCCAAAAGACTATCGGATTGACTTCAAACTACGAATTCAAACCGTTGAAATCCATGTACTTCATGAGTGATGTATGTATATGCAAAAATTTTAAAGTTTCAAATTCATTTAGCACATGGTCAAGCGGTCAAAACAATGAACATTTTATAAGCTTTTTTTTAAATTGTTTTATGCATTCATTCTTTATTATTTTTTTTGACCGCTTGATCATGTACTAAATGAATTTGAAACTTTAAAAACCTTACATGTATATACATCACTCACGAAGTACGTGGATTTCAACGGTTTGGATTCGTAGTTCGAAGTCAATCCGATAGTCTTTTAAAGGTGTGCTCACAAATCCCTCTTGGTGAGTACATCACACCCTAGTTTTGCTCTATATATACATATATCCATATATTTTTTTAAGTTATGCAGTCGCATTCTTCAATTTTCATATAAAAATGTGTACTTGAATGTCAAATTTTATATTTTTTAGAATTTATTTAAATAGGTACAAAATCACTTCATTTAAAAATTAAAATTCGAAGTAATGATTTTTTTCCTATCTAAAATAATAATACATAAATCCTACAAAATATAAAATTTAACCTTCAACTATATTTTCATATTGAGATCATATTGATATATTGAATCAGCTATTTAGACTTAAAAAAATTGTATGAATCCGTAGTATAGATCAAAGTGCGCTATTCATAGTACTATAACCTTGCTCATTTTTCTTTAACGAAATAATGAGCAAGTTTTTGAACTTGTTTCGTCCTTTCGAGATTTTTAAAATGCATTCTTAACTTTATTTTTTTGAGGTGTAATCGAACATTATTTACATAAATGCGAAATTTAACCTTACTATAAGCAACCTATAGTTCAGAACAAATTCTGAATTTTATAGGGAAGTAATATTCTTATCCAGTTCAATTAGTCTATTTGTGTTGAAACTTCATAGAATTTTTTTTTGAAATAAAAGATGTAACTGCAAGCTGCATTATGAGAATATGGATAAATTATGACAATGTCGATTAAACTGTGATCCCTCTTGCAAAAGAATATCACCAGTTCACCACTAACGTGACATTTGCAATATAATTACAAGAATATAAAGCAAGACTAATTTAGCAATCTGGCTAAATTAACAATTTGTCTGAAAGTGTCACATATTTTTTTTCAATTGTTTTGCATGTGAATCTGAGCGGACCCACGTGGTTCCAGGGCAGCTGCCCTCTCTGGATTTTGAGTTCTAGTGAAAATCAGAATGTTTTGATTGACTTTGCCTCCCCTCTGAATGTTTGATTTATAATTCGGGTTAAATTTAGAATTAAAATTAAAATAAATTTCATAAATTATGATTGGTAATTTGAATTTTAGGTTAAAACGTCAGAAATTACAAGTCAGAGTATTGGAAAGTATAAATTAAAACATTATTTTTTTATCAAGTATCTAATTAGTTAATGAGTTTAAATCCGATTAGCTATTTAAACCCGATTCGATATTTTTTTGCTTCTTCTAACGAAAATCCTGAGTTCGCTCCTGATGTGATGAGTATATAATTATATATCTCCATCTCTAGTTCTCTGCAACAGGCAAAAAAAAAAAAAAAAAAAAAACTCTTTTCGTCAATTTAAAAAAAATTGTTAAACCAACCAACTTTTAAATTACATGAATAATTTTTTTAAAATTTATATTCATAAAATATTAAAACTTATGTAACAAATAAATTTAATTTTTTATTTTATAAAAATCTAGATGTTCGATAGTAGAAACTTTTACTTCCATTAATTCTCCGCAAAAAAATTATATACTATTGATCTTTATATGTTTTTGATTCTAATAGTTCGAAAGTCTGATTCCTTTCTCGGATGACAAATAATTTGACGGTACCTTATTTTATACAACTAAAAACACATGTACTTTTAGTCTACTTTTAAGTGTCAATCTTATGTTAACTTATCGTTATGTTCTGTACTTAAAACTTTCGTCTAACAAATATATTATTATCTTTAAGTATATTTTAATACCAAACTAGTTGCTTTCATGCTTTGACATATAATTATTAAAAATTTGACGTATAACTAATTATTTGTTTTAAATATATTTGAAATAGGTGCATTTAATACAAATATTGATCTTGTAAAGATACTTAACTAATTAATGCTATTATTAGTTTCTTTAGCACTTATATATGTAGTTAAATTTTTTAATGTGCGTCTGAATAATACCTTGAGGAATTACAAGTATATATATATTTAGGATTTTTTTTTTAAATAGAATTCATTTTAAAAAAAATTAACCAAAGGAGCACCGTTGGCTTGGAAGCTATAAAAATAGCCTCCATCAGTCCTGTGGACCAGTGTAGCTTGGATTCATTTAATTAATGACCTAAAAATGGACACTGTCACACCGGTCCATAGGACCGGAACCAGTGGAGGCTATTTTTATAGCTTCCAAGCGAACGGTGCTGCTTTAGTTAATTTTTTTTAAAATGAGTTCTATTTAATATATATATATAGAGAGAGAGAGAGAGAGAGAGAAAGAACTACATAAATATTAAAAGAAATTAGCTAAATGTTGATAAGAAGAATGATATTGTTAATAATAATTAGTAGTTTGGTGTTAAAATTACATAGTCACACAATTGTATTTTCAATAAATATATGTTAAAAGCAACTAATTTTATGTATGCTACTGAACAAATATGTGTTTACAGATACAACATAATTTGTTTTTAAATCAGACGGATCAAATAAAGGTAACTTCTACCGTCATTTTCTCTTTTTCCAGTGATATCGCTTTCATCGGACTAAAAAAAGACAAAACCAACCCAAGTTGGTTTCATACAATAATGACATCAATGATCAATGCTGCAAATGCATCACCATTGCTAAAAACGGTTAGGAGATATAATTAATTGCATATATTTGATTGCTTGATTGGTATTGCTAACTAGTTTTGTGGGTTCTCTTCTATGATTTATAAACTAACTATAGGTCGGAATAGCACCTTAACTACTATGATTCAAAGCTCGTGCTTGTAGGGGCAAATGCATAATTTTTGTCTAGGAGGGATAGAAATCAGATTCAAATAGATTATTGGGTTCAAACTCATTAGCTTCACGATCCGTCCAGGTAGGGAGCATTTGTTGAACCCTAAAAATTTAGAAATTCATTTAAGAAATTTATCCAATTAATTTCTTAGAAAATTGGTCTATTCAATGCCTTAAAATCTAATATTTTTAAATTCACAAAAATGATATTTGGATTTATTGAAAATAAAATCCATAATAATATTCTACTCGTTAAACCAAGAATTTTGATATGAAGAACACAAAAAACCTCCAAACGGTTTATTTTATATCGATTTTATAAGATTTAACGCACATTTAAGTGCAACTTAGGTGTGGTTGATGGCCATCCTACCAGTGGGGCCCACTATCATAGAGACGCCATTTGAATTAATTTGAACTCCTCATTTAATGTGATCCTTTCATTTTGGGTACATCCATACCACATAGACCAAAACATGAGAAGACATGGAACTCACCGTAAACCAAGTCTATCCAAAAATTAAAATAAAATAAGGAGCATTATATTGGGTCAATGACATGTGGGTCCCCTTTGTAAGACTCTCTTCCACTGTTATCCAAAAATTGGTCTAAAAAGAGGATTTTTAGAACTACAAAATTCAAAAAAAAGATGGAAGCTCATGGCTTATTCTCACCAGCAATCAACAGAGAAAGAACCAGACTTTTTTTTCTCTATTAAATTTCAAAATCCAAGAGAGAGGAGAATTGCCCCCACCCTCTCCCTCGGAGCCAATGTAGGTTCACCCCTGTGCGCTTGTGTATACTAATAAGAAAATATCATAAATGTGGTGCCTTCACGTCTAATTAGAGATTATCATATAACATCATTAAGATTTTGATCAATATAAATCACATATATAAACATATGGTGATCATATTGCATCTTTACTCAATGTGTGTTCAATTTCTGCAGAAAGCATCATAAAAGAAATGGTAAATGAACAGCAATTCTAATTAAAAATATTATATTTATATTTGTATTGATGAAATGAAGTAGCAAACTTCCACTTTTTATTACAAAGGTGTCAATGTTGATTGAATATTCAAAATATGTTAATTATTTACCTAACATGATCTGCCATGCCATTGTTATTGAGAGAGAAAAAAATTGTACTCTGAGATGGTTAGGCTGTATTTCAGAAAGCGGAGTGAAATCGCTATTAAAGAGAAGGGAAGGAAAGTGAGGCTCGCTATTTTATCTCTTCTCCATCTCGATTTGGGAGTGAAAGATTTCGTCAAAATATCAATATAGTTTCCCCTCCACTGTCTCTCCGATTTCTCCTCTTCTGAAGCGAGTGAACGTCACTGGTCAAGCGCAGTCTGGTGAAATCCTACCTCCGCACAGTAATTCTTCTTTCTCCTCTCTCTGAGTACTGCCTCCAGAAGCACAGTCTTAAGCTTTCCTAAAGCGGGGAAATCGATCATTTCTTGTAGCTTGAGAAACAAAATAATAAACTCAAACATATAACTTTCTGGCCCAAAATAAACAAACTTGACATGTATCATATATTAACCAGGTTTCCTATCTGGGTTTGTTTGGGTTGAAATGAAACCAGCCTTTTTTGTCTCAAGAAAGCCCATATAGATCCAACCCAACCCAACCCAAACGACTTCGGAGTACACTTCTTCAGAATTCAATTCATTTCAACAGAAACGAACCTAACATATTTCTGAAATTTCTTCGTCGAGCAGCCGATTAAAAGTTCATTTCTTGTCTCGCTTTCCAGCCATCAAAACGAGAATTCTGTAAAACAAAGGGAGAAGAAATCCAATCCAATCCAATCAGTCCTCGCTTCGTACTTCTTTCACTAGCATGGCGTTGTCGCCAGCACTTAGAGAGTTACAGAGAGATCTCGAAAGTGAAGCCAATGCCCTTAGTAAGATCCAAAAAGGTAGCCTCTTTTTTGTTTCCTGTTCTTCTTTTATTAACTTTTAATATCTTTTTTTTTTCCTCTTTGGAAGGAGACCTAACCCTAGCTTACTTTTACCTGCTACTGTACGAATAGTTTTTTTTTTTTATGCCATAATTGCCATAATCGGTTCAGGCTTGATTTAGAGCCGCAGTTGTTTTAAAATTAGCACTGGTACCGATTTCCAAATGCCCATAAAAAATGGAAGAAAAAGTGACCTCACTGGTATAGAAGTGGTACCAGTTTAATACTGGCAGAGGTTTTGGCTCCTCGTTTTCTGAAGTCATAATAGGGGTTTAAGTGGCATTACCAGTATCTACCTAAACATGAGGGGATTGATATCCATTATTTGTTTGAACGTGCTTTCAGATATATCTAAGAATCACCAGGTAAGGAAACAGTACATAGTCCAGCTGGGAGAGAATGAACTTGTACTCAAGGTATGAGTAATTACTGTTTTCCTTTTTCTGCTTTGCTACAATTTTTACTTTCTATCATATGAAATTTGCCTTGGTACTGGTGTGATATCAACTGTTGTGGGAAACGTATCAGTCATGGTTGCTAAGAGTACGCAGTTGGTAGATTTTACCACCCCAATCAAGAAAATGGTTGGTAAAGTTTCTTTCATTTTCTTGGTTGCTAAGTGTATTTTCTTACGTCCGTTTAGTATGTATTTTAAACTGTAAACAGTACATTCTCTTAGACCAAGCATTGAGAGTTTGAGTGATATATATATCAGCAGTTATTGTTATTGAAGCAGCGTATAATCTGATTTGGGTACTCCCTGGTAGGGTTGTTCATTGGGTCGGTTCGGTTAAAACCGAATAAAAATAGTCAAACCAAAGGTTTATTCGGTTTTAAAACATAGAACCGAACCGACCGAATTAAACCTATCAACCAAATGACAACCAAACTGAAGCCGAAGTAAATTTCGGTTTGTTCGGTTGAACCAAATTTTGCAATTTTAACCTTCCAAAGCTTGAACTGTACCAGAACCGAGCGACTGGTATTGTTATGTGTATCAGACTCCCCCTTATATTGGTTTTAAATAATTAAAAGAAGCATAAGAAAAGGTAATTGTATAAGTAAACTTGAGATGACTGCTTTTGGGGAAGAAATTTATCCATTCTTTGGCATGTCCAAGTCTGGAGTCTTGTAAATTCTCAGCTTCTGTGGAAACCTGGTAGCATCACCATACCAATATATTCATTTCATACTTGAGCAAATCAGGCTATGTTATCCAGTTTGAGAGAGAATTAAAGAATTTAGAATGCCTAAACGGAAATGGACCGTTCCTAAACGACATACAGCAGTTGAAGCGGCCCGCAAAGGAGAGTTTAGATACTGATCCGAGCTCACTGCATAAAATGAATTTCCTGTACTGATATCAGCTCTGAATTTCTTCAAGAACAGCTTCCCTAATTGATTTGATGCTGTGGTCTGGTTGAAACCAAAAAAAGCTATTATCGCCAGCCAGTGGCAGAGTCAATAAGGAGCAGGGGTAGGCAGTTTCCTACCCCTATATTTTGGAAAACATTCTTAGATCCATATAAAACTGGGTCATTGCCTACCCCTGTGAAGCCTGCAATTCATATTTTGCTGAGTCCGTTTTGATGAGAATTCAAAATTTAAAAATTGGTACCCGATACCCACCTACAGCCTGTTCGATCGGAGCTCGGGAATTTCTGAAGTCGCAGGGGCGAACTCAGGAAGCAAATAGAAATTAGCGATTTCAAATCGCCAAAGAAAACAGAAATCGCTAAAGATATTGAAATAGAAAGCAGCGATTTCAAATAGACTGATTCATATGCCAGAATTCTTTCGCTGAAAGAATTGAGTTAATTCCAGGGAAAAATTGTAAGATATTGAAAGAAAGGAAAATTAGAAATTTGTTCTAGTAGAGTTTTAACTTGTCTTATTCCAGATACAGAAGTAGTGTATCCAACTATCAATTTTTCCAATATGACCCTTAACCCTACAAAATTGTCTCAACCGAATTCTTCCAATTGATAATTTTGTTTTTTCTTAAATTTGTTCAGCGACTGATCAACAAAATAAAGGATAGACAACTATACTGTGTGGTACTACTAGAATATTGCATGAACTATTATCACAAGTAGAGCCATTGAAAAAGAAAAATGTGGCTTTAATAAAAGAATTTTGTTATGTAACTACTTTTTAATTTCTATTTTTATACGTCGGTAGTTCCTCTCTAGGTCTAGGCTCACAATTTAATTCTAAATTTCTTTCTTTAAATAGTGTCAATCAGAGTATCAATTTTTTGTTTTGTTAGAACTTAGTTTTAAATTATTATTTTTGTTTTATTTTAATAAAAAAAAATTTGTCAATTTTTTTTCCTGCCCCGATGAAAATCCTGGCTGTGCCCTTGTCGCCATCTTTATATAAAGTCTAGTATTATAACAATTTTTACAAGGTTTTGTATACTATAATATTTTGATACTAGTATTATATAATATCATCTTTATTACTAGAATTTTTATATTGCGTGATGTTTTTGCATTATGGTATATTTTCAACTGTTTATTTACAATTTTGTCTAAGTAACCTGTTTTTTACCCATGAGAAGAATTTTAAAAAATATCAAATTTAATCCTCGGATTAGATTTTCATATCTAGATCACAACAAATTGTTTATTTGAACTTTGTAATACATGATTTGACTGTTTACACCTCATGTGTGTGCTAACCTTAGCACCGTAAGCCACACTCCTAAAAGTCATGCTACAACTTGTGTCCTATTTTACACAGTTGACATTTATAATGTGGTAATTGTTCACTGCTGAAACCTGTTTATGCCGAGAACCAGCCTTCGGTCTAGTGGCAAAGGCAACGCTCTCTGTGTGGGAGGTCGCAAGTTCGAAACCTGGAAAGGGCAATCCTTTGTGGAATTAAATAGTTGGGTGGCTTCACCTCCATCCTTTACTAAAATTTTTTTTGCCTGATTTTAAATCTTTGGTTGAATAAAACAAATCCAATCCCCTATTTAACTTGCTTGTAATACGAAGGAATTATGCAAGTAAATATACCCAAAACTATCCTGCTTGTACTATGTAATGGAAAACAGAATCTTTAATAACCCATTTTTAACATGTAGATAATAAAATATCCTTTTTGTAAAGCAAACTGAACTTGAAAATCTGGCAGTACTGATCCCTCAAGTCAACTTAAGCTGATAGGTTGAGAGATCTGGTCCTGGTTAATTTTTTTTATTGCCTCACCAGTGGGTCAGGTTCTCACTGAAATTGATGATTTAACTGACACATAAAACTATTATCTTTACTGTTCTTGGCCCCCATTGCTGTTTTATTGAACCATTTTTTTTTGTAGGAATTGGATCTGTTGAAGGAGGATGCCAACGTTTACAAGTTAATTGGGCCGGTGCTTGTCAAGCAGGATTTGGCAGAGGCGAGAGCAAATGTTAACAAGAGAATTGAGTACATCACTGCTGAGTTGTATGTTCTTTTATCTTATTATTTATGTGGTTATCTTTGTTTAATTTGAAAAAAAGATAAAATTATTACAGGGGGACAATGACAAATTTCATAGAAATTTTGTCAAGTATTACTATTGTGATATGAGTTGTAAAACTATTTTTTGGAACAGAAAGCGACTTGACGGGATCTTGAGAGACTTTGAGAACAAACAGAACAGCAAGAAGGAATCTGTATGCTTGCCTCCATTCTCTATCATTTCTATTATTTGATAAGATAAAATGTTATGAAGCTTTAGGTTCACTTTTAAATGTCTGAAGCACTAGTGCTTGAACTGACATTATTTGTGACTTCTTTGTAGATAATGAAATTACAACAGAAGATACAAGGTGCGCAAGCAGGAAAGACCAAGGCCTAGTCCCATTATTTAAACCAGGCTTGTGACTGTCTTTTAGAACTAAATTACAATGTTAAATTTATACTTCTAGATGTATTGAGGATTGAAATTTTTGCCAGTGTGCGTTTTTTGTTCCATATTCACTGCATTTTTTGCGGTTTCTATCTTGTGGGTCACCTTAGAATGGTTGTAACTTATTATTGGTAAACACTTTGATTGTTAATCTTCTGCTATTATTGTCTCTTCCCTTTCTTGAAGGGTTTACTTCTCGCCCCGGTTTTAAATTAAAAAATATTCTCGGTGCAATACATGATAGTACTGTAGGTGCATCACATGACAGTACTGAAGTGCTGCCATTATTTCTTGCTTTAGCAGTGTATCTTTGGTTATATGATAGTGTTTCTGATGACTTGACCCATTACATCAGTATACATTTTTATTCTTTTATTTAGCATATCATCTTTGACTTGCTTTAGGCTTTTTGCTTATTGGGGATTAATTTTGTTTTGTACACTCATTGTGAAACTTAGGATAATATCTTTTATTCCTTTTTTTGTCAGTGATCTTGTATGCTTGGATCCCTCAGTGCAAATTCCGCAAAGCACTTGTCAATTGTTTCAACATCACCAAACAAACGCTTATGCTTTGATTTGAAAATCTTGCTTTTGTGTAGATCTACAACTACCATTATTGAATAGTGGTCTTAGATCAAAAGTACCAAACCCATGCCATCCATGTGAGAATATACTGAAAAAAGATGCGGAAGAAACTTTTAAATTAAAGGCATCTAAAGTTGTACATCAGATGCTGTTGTTCTTGACAAAAATCAGTACAACCACTGTTGGGTTTGATGCGACTGTTTATGAATCTGTTCCACTTGATTGGTTGGATGCAAATTTAAATACTCAATTTAAGTTTATACAATTTGCATTGGTTTTATGATTGTTGCACGTCTTCAACTAGTCCACTACCATGCTAAAATCTAATATATTTTCTCAAAATAAAGCCTATCACCATAGGCGGAATTAAAATTTGAGTCAAGAGGAGGTAAAAATATTAACAATTCAAATTTTATCAAAATTTAAAGTAAAATTCAAAAACTACAAATTGCATAATGCGTTAGGAAATTTGGACTTCATAGAGTATGGCAAAAAAAAAAATTCAAAAGTAGAACAACAATTCAATACAGTATGAGTTATAAAAAAAAATTTCAAAATCCAAAATAGGATAGATATCCAACCCTGAACGATAGTGGATTCGCCACTGCCTGTCATTCAGTTAGATGGATACGACTTCGCTGTTGTTCTCCAAAGAGGAGAGCAGACTATGTTATTCAAATCTCAGCCGTTTATTTATGTTGAGATTCGTGAATGAAAAAATTCAACGGCTGAAATTAGAATAAAGTTCCTCTACTGCAACCAAACATATCTATGCCATTCATATAAGATCGGAAGGGCCAGATTGTAACTAGCGGAATGTTCAGATATTTGTAGGTTATATAATATTAATGGAAGATCCATATTTATTGGAACCGGTATGGATCTAGAATGGAGACCCAACTTTAAATTATAAGAATGCATAAAGAATCAGAGACGCACATGCTAATGATTTTAATTAGATATATTTAAACAGACAAAAGAGAAAAAAAAATGTCAGGAAATCAACTAAGAGGGGAAGACCGGCCGGTAAGATAAAAGGTGAGAAATGCATTCATTATCTTTCATAATTTAGTGCAGAAGTGATCTAGTTAGCATTAACACTAGTAAACCTTTAAATAGGGATCTGCTTAGAGTGGGCTCTGTCATAGAACAGTACAATAACGGAACGGAACGGTATGGTACGTATGACTGTTCCGTGCTGCGACTCGCATGTTTTGTGCCGTGATCATTCGCGTGCTGTGACCATCTTTTAAAAATTTGGTACGGCACAGCACGTCATGTAAAAGATCCAGTCACGGCATGGCACAGCACGTGGTCACACGAGTCACATATAATTATGACCGTTAGGTCTTAATCAAATGGTGAATCTTGAATAAACTAACCTAAATTATGAAAAAAAATAGTTAAACGTGATAAACTGATCAGTTACGTTTGGACACGGTGTGACTCTCGCGCTGTGACCACCCCTCGACATTTTGGTCACGGCACAACACGACACGACACGACATGTGTGATTGTTCACTTGATCACAGCATGACACGAGACCAAAGTCACAGCGTGTTAGCTACGGGACGGCACGTTTTTCCCACTCTTCATCTGCTCTTGCCTGATTGATTGCCTCTAATTTTAATGGACATTCTGACCTGGACATTCTAATTTTAATAGACACGAGACCAAAATCACAGCGTGTTAGTTACGGGACGGCACGTTTTTCCCACTCTTCATCTGCTCTTTTGCCTGATTGATTGCCTCTGATTTTAATGGACATTCTGACCTGGAATCCTTTAATTGGTGATAGTAGAAGAGACTGTAGAATATGCTCATCTTTATATAGCCACTTGATACATTTTGATTGATTAAACTGTACAAATGCTCATCTTTGTATAGCCACTCGAAACATTTTTGATTGATTAAACTGTACAGATCATTATCTAATTAAAAAAGCAGAAAAGGTAAATGGAAAAGGTGTAGCTACAATCGTAGCTTTTGAGTGGAATTTGGACGGAAAAATAGTACTTGCTAACTTGCATAACTCTAAGTCAAAATTATCATCATATAAGAATTATTATATTATATATAGCATTTTTATAGGATACCAACAATTAGGAAGAGAATTGATAAGTTGAGGAGACAATTTTTGTGGTCAGGTACAGGTACTATTAGAAAACAGTTCCTAATCTAGATTTAGGGCAAATAAATAGATTATTATTATCAAAATGAATGTTTAGATTCTTTGATGATTCCGTTAACGGTACTTGAAAAGATATACTCCTACAAAAGGTAAGTTCTACAGATACACATGAGCATCCTTCTCCTTTTTGGAAGGATGTCCTTAAAGACTAGGTTTTAATTGATATATGCACTAACTGGGTGGTGGGTAATGGTAATATGGTCATATTCTGGTTGGATCGATGGGCTGATCATATCAGTATGCTCTAAAAACCATGTATACTAATTTTTTTTTTCTATTGCTTATGATCCTAATATTTTAGTTTCTTAAATTTTTACTGATAATGTATTTCACTTAGAATTTTCTAGGCAACTGGTTGGTGATTTTTACGTTGAATGGTGTGCTTTAGGCAGTTTGCTAATTACACGTTAGGTACTGCTACTGACCAAATTAATTGGAGGTGGTCAACTCTTGGGAAATTTTCTGTACACTCTGTTTATGCTTGGTTAGATTATAGAGGGATGCCCAACTCTGAATTTAAGTCCATCTGGAATGCTAAAAAATCACTTAAGGTTAAGAATTTTTTATGGTTGACTACGCAAAACAAAATATTAACTAGGAATAACTTGAGTAAACGAGGGTGGACAGGGTCTCACAATTGTGTGTTCTGTTTAGGTGATGAATCAGTTAATCGTCTTTTTGTGCTATGTCTGGTTGCTAATCAATTATGGCAATGGATTTCAACCTTTAACGGGTTTGTTTTTTAAGGGATTAGCTGTGCATGATTTATGAGATCATGATAGGTTTATACCCATAAAAGACTCTAATCTTGTAGAGCTTATAAGAGTGTGGTGTTGTGGACAATTTGGTTAGAGCAAAACAGAGTGATATTTCAAGGTGGACAGGTGTGAAGTGTCCAGAGTTTAGGGGCTCAAATAGTCTCAATAGCTAAATTTTGGTGTAGCAACATGTCATATGATGCTTTGGTTCATTTAATTTGTATGCAACCTTTTGAAGTACATGACCTACATGAAGGTTTGCCTACCATTACAATAGGGGGTTACAATCCATATATCTGGGATCAAAACTAGTTTTGATGACTCATGTTCATGTTTTTCTGATGGCAATAGTCTAGGTAGTGACAGATGAGCAAATTGAAGATTGAAGAAGTCATATTTTGCTATTTCTATAGTTGCAGGGACTTTTATAAATATTTCCTTTTAGTTACTATTTTGGATCTGTTTAGGTATATTCATATATGTTTGGGTATTTGGTTGTAATACCTATGTAGGTAACTTTCTATTTTTCTTAAGTTACAATCAGGCACCTACATATGAATATACCCAAAAATAGCATTCTCTTTTTCTTAAGTTCATCAAGTTTTTCTGTGAGTTCATCAAGTTACAATCAGGTACCTACTTTCTATTGGCGCATCCCACATCTATACTATTTCGAAGAGGGTTTTCATTACAATATGTTTTTAAATTACAAAATATCACTACTAAATTATATTTATATATCAAGAAAGAAAAATTTAACATCGAATTCAAACGGTTAAACATTGATCTTGCCCCCCTTTCTCGATGGATGCTTCCACATGAAATTTTATAATTTTTTGAAGGTTTTCTTATACTATATCAAGAGAAAAAAAAATGAATGAATTTAGTAAATTGGGATGGACTAGTTAATACAATATTGAATAAACTAAGTTTCAAAATTATAAAATTTTGTGGAGATGGATATCCTCTATTTTTTTTTTTTTTTTACGAAAAGTTAAATTGAGGCACCCTACATATTTTAGACTCTTAATGCACAAAATGATTCTTCATTTTAAGAGCGTTCTTTTTGTGAGAATATAATATGTCTCTTTGCAGAATAGATCTAGCAGAGTAGAACTAGGGTGTTCTTAAGTTCATCAAGTTTTTTTGTGAATTTAACTTTAAAATTTAACGAATTAGTTTCAAACGACGAATCAAAATCGTTGAAATCTTTCTACTTATGACTTACGAGTGATGCATCTACATGCGAAAATTTTAAAATTTCAAGTTAATTTTGTATAGGGTCAAGTGGTCAAAAAATGTTCAAAAAATAAATGCATTAAAATTAATTTATAAACCTTCTAATTTTGACCACTTGATTTTAAACTAAATTAATTCAAAACTTCAAAATTTTCACGTGTAGATACATCACTCGTAAGATAAAAGAATTTCAACAATTTGAATTTATTGTTTGAAGTCAATCCGATAAGTTTTAGATTTGAATTCACAAAATAAACTTATTGAACTTAGGACACCTTAGTTCTACTCTAGTAAATAAGCTTAACAAGGCACTCTCCAACTTAAATAATCAAATCAAAGCTAAATAATGGAGGAATAATAAAAGGTCCCTCCAAAAGCATACATGCGGTCCAAAACAAATGATGGTTATTGGGAGGTGCATGTGTGAAGATTTGGTGCCAAATAATCATTTAGGAATATGTGCAATATGGTCTATTTTATATTATTCTAATCTTTTCTTTTGGTAGTCTTATTCTAATTACCACTCTATGCAATTGTTGTCTGGAAATAAACAAATTCTGCCTAATCTAACATGGGGTGTTTTTAAGCTCACCAAGAGGGGTGTTTTTAAGCTCGCCAAAATTTTGGAGAGCTTAGATTCAAAATTTATTGAATTACCTTCAAATTTACGAATTAAAATCATCAGTGATGAGTTTGCATACAAAGTTTGTAAATTTTGAATTAAGTTAGTATAAAGTCAAGCAGTCATTAAAAAAAAATGAACACATTAAATTAATTTCTAAACCTTCTAATTTTGACCAGTTGAATTTACACTAAATTAATTCAAAATTTATAAAAATTGCATGCAAACACATTAATCATGAAGTAGATTGATTTCATTATTTAGATTCATAATTTGAAGTCAATTCGATAATTTTTAAATTAAACTCACTAAAAAATTTTGTGAGATTAAAAACACCCTAGTTAACTCTACTCAATTCTGCCTAAGAAATTCATCAACGGCCGTCTCCGTTTCGTTCCGAATGGAGACGACCCGGGTAGCACTAAAAGATGCACATTGGATGGCAGCAATTAAATGGACATGCACCTCCCAATTAGACAGCCGACAAATAATATTTTATAACGAAGTGGAGATGTCAAAATGGCGAAGGATGAACGCAAGATCTGACAACCCAATTATCCTAACCATGGCCCAACATCATCATGTGTTCCACGTCCTCTAACACTATATTTAAGCATCGTATATTTAGGAATAACTAAAGTCTATTATTTATAAATTATTATTATCACAATTGTAGCCGTCAGGGGCGGACCCACTTTGAGCCAGACTGTATTTTGAAATTTGGTGGAAAAATACTGATTCGGTACCACTTTACTCATTGATGTAAATTGTTTTGTCTCTATCTGAAAACTGAAAAGTTCGTCAGACCAGTTTAAAAACATTGTTAATGAGAAATTGTGTTGTTTTTATAAAAAAAATTATAGAAATTTACGGATCTTGACTAACTTTGTTGTTTTTTTTAATATGTAAAATGATATTATTTTATTGTTTTTATTATGTAAGAGTGTGTTATTTTTTTTATTATATTGATTGTTTTTTATCTAGTACCCGATTAGTTTTTTTTTTTGTTGTTGCAAAAGTGGATAACCACCTGTTTCATATTGAAACAAAAGTTCATACAAAATTGTGCAAATTAAGTACCAAAAACAAATTATTACAAACTAGTGGAATAACATCCAACTAGCACTAAAATTAAGTAAGAGAAGAAAACCACTAATGTCAATTACTAAGAACTATCACACTAGGAGAAGACCACTCAGGAGACAGCAAGCCCGTTGCCTCATCAATGGCCCCAGATAAATCTGTATCAGTCGACGCGTCGAACCCAAGAGCCGTTAATGTGATTGAATTTGATAAGTTATTTAAATGTGATTCTTTGCTTCTTCATGACGGAAATAGCCGTTATCATTATTATTATAGTTATCCTTATTATCATGGTCATCTTCATTATTACTTTTGTATGCCATCATAGTCAAAATCATTTGATTTAAAAGTATGTGTATTGAGTGAAATAAGAAATAAACTTTATTGTATGTGTGTACACATGAAGATATTATTAGAAAAATATTTTGATTAAAATGAAAAAAAAGATTATGATGAATTAACAGTAAATCAATCGATATAGAATATTTCACTTACAAGTTAAAATGATGGCGTTAATTAATATCATAATTCACACAAGACAACGGAAAAATTAAATCTATATTTGAAGGCAGGAAATTTTTTTAATGGAGATCAGTATATATATTATTATAGTTTTTAGCTATGTTAATTTTTACAAGTATGAAAATCAATCATGTAAATTTTTTGTGATGGTATATGAGAGTCAATTATGAACTCATATACTAAAATAGATTAATTTACCTCCATTTAATCAATTTTTAGTTTTTTACCCGTCCCTGATTGCACAATATAGTCATGTCTACTACAATTTATTAAACAAAATATTAAATGTAAAAGATTTGGAATTCAGTAAATACTATCCAAACAATTTAAAACACTAATTTTTATCTCATACTAAAAAATATTTACAATTCTTTTATACAAATTCAACACAAAACTGAACCACAACAACTTTTTATTTCGCGTTTATTACCTTCTAATTAGTTTTTTAGAATTATTTTGCACCAGTACAGTGAACGCTACTAACCATGGTAAAACAATGGGCTTATACATATTTTCCAACTGTGTCTATGAGAGTCGTGTACAATAGGGCCGCTATGTTGTACACGGTTCAAGAATTGTGTATAAAAATGCTAATTCTACACTCTTTTTTTATTATTAAAAATCATTTATAATTTAGATTTTTTTCGCCAAAACACATCATACACAGTTTTTAAAGTAAAACCATGTATAAAAGCACTCGTATTACGCGGTTTTTAATGAAAAAACAGTGTATAATTTATAATTAAAAAATCACATGACACTCTAAATCTGAATTCAATGGTCTGAAAACAACGATTTTGTAAAATACTTAATAAATAGTAAAAAAATTCAAAAAAAATGTAAAATTTGGTCTCTAAGCACATTTTAATATGGAGATCATGTTGAGTGGTTTGGATCAACTGTTTGGAGTTTAAAAACTTTAAAAATGAATGGTATAATTTAGTGTCACAAAAAAATAGTGTAAGTGAATCCCTTCTCATATATATTATCTCGGTCACTTCGTTATTCACCATATGTTGTCAAAAAATTTAGGGGCCTACTCCTTTTTCTGTTCCCTAAGAGCTCAGATTCGTTTGCTGTATTAGCATTTTAATGTATGGAAAAGTCATATTAAATAAAGCATAATTATAATTATGGTTTATTTGACCAATACAATTTTCATGACCTTTTTGAACTAATGCAATGTATTGTTTTATTTTTTAAAGCTTAATAAATAAATAATAAGAGAATTTCGTGTACATCCCTTAAAGATTTCAATATTACGTATTTCCCCTGCTGTACTTCACAATATCATATTTATCCTTCTAAACTTCAAAAACTCACAAATATATCTATTTTATTACCTTTTCTATTAAACTCATTTTAAACTTATAAAATACCCATTTTATCATCTACTAAAAAATAAAAAAAATACGTAGTTTGTTTAAGAAAAATGCTAATTTTCTAATTAGTCAGTTTTTTAGGACAAATGATTAATTCATATACTTTTGACGTATATACGCAACATATTTTTAATTTTTTTAATAAAGAATAAAATAGGGTATTTTTTAAATTTAAAATGCACTTCTGATAGAAAATACCATAAATTGGGTAAATTTGTGAGTTTTTAGAATTTAGAAGGGTAAGTATGATATTATGAACTTTAGAGGCGGAATTACGTAATTTCGAGGGGTATACATGAAATCCCCCCTGAAATAAATCAAACATGCTTGATCAGCAGTGTTATATGGGTATGATTAAAATATTTCCGACATTAAGCATCTATTCCATGAAATTAAAAAAAGTTGTGGTGGTCTAGAAAATAAGATAACAATTTCTAAGTTTTGCAAGTTAAGAGAACTCAATTATGTAAACTAATTATCATTTACACCTTTGAAAAAAAGTTGTTCTATGAATATATTCGTGTATTGATTTACATATTATATTTCTATTGGTATTTTTTGTGTGCTCATATTGTCATATTGGTATTTTTAGAAGTTAAGGATGCAATATCTCTATTGGTGTTCCATCATGTTCTCAATTTTGAAAGTTTAATAACACAAAATCTAAAACTCAAATATCAAAATAATACCAATAATTTGTTCTACATTATTTTTTTTATATGTTCATATAAATTAATTTTGATATTTTGATTTTACTTTGGTTGACGTCAAAGCTTGTAAAAGTCAAATTTTAGAAGAAGCTCAACTGTTCAAGCATTGATTTTTCTAAGTTTTAATACGTCAAAGCTTGTAAAAGTCAAATTCAAAAAGAAGTTTAAGCAATGAATTTCTAAGTTCAAATGATGTCAAACTATAATATTCTTTTACTCAAGTGTAAAAAAAATAGTATAGATTGTTAGTAAATTTTTTTTATTGTTATTTGAATTTGAAAAAATTGTTGTTAAAATCTTAATTAAGTAAAAATATGAGAGATGGCATTTAAACCCTTCTTTTATTATATACATACCTTTTAAAAGAAGTTCCCATAAGTTGTAGGATCTTAGATATTTGTGCCTAGCACAATTAGTTAAAATTTTACTTGTCATTAATTTTCTTGCAGATTTGGAATTCAATAAATACCATCAGGTGCAATTTGAAATGACAATTAATTAGTTTCAATTTAAAAATAAGAGAAATGCAGGATTATATACGTAAATATCCGTGTAGATACGAATACGAATATGGGTTTAAGTTTTAATTATCCGTATCCAAATAGTAAATATATAACATATAGTTTAATATATATTATAAAATATTTATGTTATTTATTATTATAAAAAACAGTAAATATATAATATATAGATATCCGTATCCATATCCGCATTAGTCTAATATCCGATTTGTATCTGTATCTGAAAAATAAAAGTAGATGCGAATATAATTTTATCACTATCCGATCCATATCCGATCCGTTTGAACCCCTATTTATCATTGACTAATTAATTATACAATGAAATCTAGTTTTGAATGAATTAGATCTCGGATGTTGATTGATGGCAAGCTGACCCACTAACAAATTTGGATTTTCTGTGGATGAGGGACGTGTTGTTTAAGCTGCAGAAAACAATAGAAATCGGAAGAATATTTAACATACAGTAATTATTATATTACAATATCCATACATCATGAATTCATAATTCATGAATTATAATTTTTTTTTTAACTTTAGGCAAAAACAATATCCATATATCAACCAATGTTAATATAGTTGCCGAGACAAATTCATGTGTGATAAATAGAGGTCAATTGATTCCATTAATTTAATTTTTTTTTGTATATATGTATGAACTTTTTTAGAAAAGTTGGAGATCAAATCACCTAACTATTTAATATCTACAAAGAATTGTATTTCTGAATTTCAAACCCGTGACTTTCCACATAAAGAGTATTGTATTTATCACTAGACCAAAGACTGATTCTCTGTATGTATAAATTTTTTATATAGTTTATAATAAAATGATATGTATAATGTAAAATTGACTCCTATTTAGTATGAAAAAAAGTATATAATTGACCCGCTATCTGTATTTGATCTTCATAACTTAAAATTATAACTTTATAACTTTGCTCTTGTATATATTTTATACAAAATTATGAAATGTAAAGCTTCGATCAAAATATATTAAAATTTAATTCTTCATGAAAATCATCACATTCATGAGAATATGAAAACCAACCAAAAAAAAAGCAAAGCAAAGAACAAACACAAGGAAATTCACGAAAGAACAGCCACAATTAAATCGTAGGTGAGGCGGCTCGCTTTGGTGGCATGGCATGGCATGGCAGCCCCATTTGCAGAAACCATCAATCGCTCTCTAACAGTACTAACCTCACTTAAATAATTAGAGGGAAGGAGATAAGATCCACAGCCCCTTGTTTCCTTGTCCACTTGTCCCCCTTTTCCATCTCTCAAATTCAATCAATCACCACTCAGCTTCCCTAATCTATAGACCTAATAATCTCTTCTTCAATCTTCCTTTTCTTCATGATTTTTTTTTATTAATATTAGTTATTCTTGTTGCTTATCTGGAAAGTGCGGTTCCCAAGTTTGCCAATTGCCACCATGACACCCTTTCCTCGTGAACTCAATAATTGTTCCATTTCTATCTACCCATCACTAGCATGGTTTATGCTAAATGCCACCCCTTTTTTTCCCTTTTGATTTATTATTCGAGGAATTAAATAAATTTTAGTAGAAACATTTCATGATTTTAACTGCAACACAAATACACAATACTACCTTTTTAAATTTATTTGGTAATTTCACTGAATTAATGAATGTTTTCCTTTAATTTGAGAGTACTGTTTTGAAGTATGTGTAAAAAGGACATTGTAATGAAATATTGTACCAATTTCTTTTATTTAGTTAGATCACCTTTCTTGAAAATACTTTGAACTAAAAAGAAAAAAAATGATATGTAGTGCTTATTTGCTATAAATTATATCGCCTTTGACATCTAAATTTTATGTTAGTGCTTATTTCCTTTCAATATTTTTAAAATAACACTTCACTACTTGTGATGTGAGGTTCTATAAAAAGTATATATAACGTGGCGTGAGATTATATAAAAAAAAATATATAACGAATGATGGTGACCATCATGAAAGTTATATTGTATAGTGTTCCACTTTAATATTTATATTTTCAACGTGATCTAAAATATAAAGTATATATCACAAGTACTATAATATAAAACTTACATTGAGAAATTATGGGCGACTGAATTTTGTTTTTATTTTTTTTATCAAATAGTTGTAATATGATATTTTAGATTACAAAAAAAAAATCATGTGGACCATGTGGTCATAGACAAGGATAACTATTTTAGCGGCTAGTAGTTTTTTAGTTACGATCTTAATATCTCCAAAATTCGGATCGTATCATACCTTTATGTAAAATTAAAAGTTACCAATGTGCGACCATGGTTATGCAACAGTGCGCATGAGTTTCCAGCTCAAATTGCTCAGACTGAATTGAAAATAGAGGAAAAACTCATGCGCATGACTCCTAAGTCATGCACAAAACCACAGTGCGTTTATGCTAAGTTTTAGAAATCTTTAGTAATGTCAAAATTTTGAAATATTGAGGTGATAACTAAAAAAATTATGCTTTAGCTATCGTAGCTACATTTCCTTAATTTTGTTTGATCATGTAGAGCGTGTTCGGATGTCACAGGATTACACGGGATGGGATTTGACGGGGATGGGAATCCACATTTAGAAAAATGGGAACCCATGAGTGGGGGTACGCACAGGATTAATCATGTGAATGTGCTAAAATGAGTGTTCGGTTGTACTATAGGATTAATTGTGGAAAATCCTATTTTCTGTTTTAAAATGTTTGATTATACAATTTTCTTTATTAAAAAATTATAATAAGTAGATTATGATAACATTACTGAATAATTATTATTTTATAACATAACATTACTTATTAATTAGATTAAATAATGCAATTAAATAAGTAGATTAAATAATAATAAAAATTATACTATTAATAAAATTATCAATAATTCAATTAAATATATAAATTAAATAATAACATAACAATGCTTTTTAATTAATTTGACTCTAATTAATATTTAGCTTATTTATGATATTATTATTTAATATTTTTTCAACGTATCTTCTGTACCAAAGTGGTATTATTATTTAATATTTAATGATATTATTCGGCTTATCTTATGTGCCAAAGCGAGACTGCACATGATGGGAAAAATAATTGAGTCGGACTCCATTTTCGTTTTCCCATGATTTTGCATTTTGTTGGAAAGAATTTGGGAAGAACGACAGGAATAGATCGGGAAAAAACTAAGCATCCGAACAGGTTCAGAAATTATAATGAGAACCCATCCGTTCCCATTATATAACCAAACATCCGAACATGCCCGTAGTGTTTATTGTGCGGGGACAATAACAGATAATTATTTGAACTTATGTTCCATACTTCCATGTCATTTGACCCTACATGGGGGCACAATTTCGGTGTTCCAAAACATTGTTAACTGTAAAGCGACAGTCAAGAGGTGAGAGAAAGAGAACCCGTAGACATAGACCACTTATCTAACTGCATTTGGTTTAGTAAAGTAGGAAAAATACTTGTCCAAAAAAAGTGCGACGACCAAATAGACTATATATACATGTTCAATAACTTAGTGTTCCTGCAACCATCATACCACAGTTTCTCAACTCCCTTAATTTCTTTAGTCTTTACCAGATATTTTGCATTGTTTGACCCAATTTAACTGCTCAATTGCTCAATTTTATGGATTCAATTCCAAACCAAGGTTATGACAACCTCACCATGTCTGTGCAAGCTGAAGATTACAACATAGAGAGAATTCAGTTGCCGGAGATCGACGGCGCTCTCCTAATGCAATTGTTAGATGATGTGCCATTTTCTGATGAATATTGCGAAAATGAACGCTTGGATTTTGTTATCCGATCTCTTGAAGCTGAGATCGGGTCATCCGATTCGGATTTAATGGTGGTCGGAGATGATGAATCCATGACGGGGCCAAATGACATGGATAGTGATAATGGAAGCCTTGAATGCATCGATTTTGATTCTGACAAGTATGACGCGTTGAGAACGATGATGTATGATGCGAGTGATGATGGCGGCGGCGCGTGGAAGGAAATGGGTATGGCAGATGTGGGACCCACAGGCCGGGAGTGGTATGCCATGGGAGAAGATCATGAGCTACAATTTGGGGATCAAATAGATTGTTATAATTATAGTAGTGCTTATAATTATGTAGGAGATAATTCTTCATGCATTGAGCAAGTGTATAGCCCGTTGTGGCAATGAAATAAATTAATGTCATAATATTTATACTTTGTCATGATAATGGATGAAGAACAACGACTAGGTTTCATTTGATAAAATTAAGCAAAATTTTGTTTCACTAAAACACTGAATTTCAACTTTAATTTGATTGTTTGGTTCACACAAAAATTTAATTAAGCATCCTGAAGATAAACAAGCAGTGCAGACGAAAGGAAATTTTATTTGAAAGTTGGGTAATTTTAATTCGGAACAAATTTAAGCATAAACTGATAAACACACTTGAATCGAAACCTGGTGGAATATATAAAAATGCAAAAATTGTTAAAATTAATTTTATGCTTCTGCCAAAAACATAATTAAATAAATAAATGATGCATGGAGAAAGCATTGACACCGCCATGAACAGCAAGATACATGCATTATTTTTCTGTCAATGCTACACCGGTATAAAGAACAGATGATTATCTAAATAATGTTCATAAATTAAGGAAATGATGGCAAGAATTGGGACAACTTATTCGACACAATTAAATATTAACACTAACAAATATATATGCACAGTCAAATATTCCACTTCTTAATTAGATTTACAATTTTCTGTAATTAATTAAGAAAAAATAGAGGTTGAAAGCACAAAAGTGCAGAAATGAATATGTGCTTGTCAGATACTTCAAAGTTGTCCATGATCCGTTGAATCTTAGGCTGCATAATTGTAAATATATCCAATTTTAAATTTTAATTATCCGTATTCAAATAGTAAATATATATTATGGACAAATTTATGTTATTCACTGCTATAAAAAATGAATATCCAATCCGTATCCATATAATATATGATCCGTATATATTTTGTTGTCCCAACTACACCTAGAGGGAGTTGAATATGGGGCCTTTTAAAATTTAAAGTTGTTAAATTCTATTCAGTTGGATATTCAATTATAAAATAGATCTCATGTGCAAGTAAGTAGTTCTTGACGAAATCAAGAACTTAAAAAATATAAAATGCATAAATGGTAAATAGAGAATTGAGAGAGTAGACACAAGAGATGATAACGAAATTCGGCAACTAAAGACCTATGTCTCTGGGGCTTCGTGACCATTTCTTGGCGCGTTTTTCTATTATCTAATGAGAAAAGAATACAAGGAGAAACTAGTGAGACCTCACAACACGCGGATAGTCAACTTGGCCCAAGAAGAGTGAGCACCCATGGCTCAAAAGTACAAGGAGCACACACGGCTCTAAGTTCAACACACACTACAAAGATCACTACCCTCACACTAATCTCAACTTGATCAATTTAGGTGAAGTGGATTTGAGGTTGTTAAAAGAATATTAAAGTTAAAGCACAAACAACAAAATGACAACTGTTAAACCTCTTAAAGGATTCAACAGTTTGTGGAGGCTATAGGATTTTCTGCTTGATTGCTTAGGAGGTAACAAATTAGACCGTTACAACGTCTGATCAACCGTTGTAACTACTGGACTCAGGCAGCACAACATCAGACCTAATTTACCATATTTTCATATATATAAAAATTGATAAAATTAAAATGGTAAAGTAAGCTATCTTGCTCTTCATGATTCATCTATCGTGCTTGTGTTCACCATGTATTATGTCTTGATGTTTTACTTGTGAATCAAATTGATATAGCAATTAAAAAACCTGCAAACATGAAATTGTAAAATTCAATGTTTATACGTTTTGCAAATTAGTCAAATAGAACATTGGATTGCTTATAACAACATGTATCAGTCTAGTATCATGTATCGGTCTAGTATCTAATCCGTATCTGTATCTGAAAAATAAAATTGGTACGTATATAATTTTATCCTATCTGATCCGTTTGCAACCCTATTTCCATTGCTGAAGCTATGAAGGATAAGAGTTTGCCTTTCTGATATTACAACATTTTTACTGAAATACTAGACAAAGGCTTCTTTCTATTGTAGCAATTAGCAAAAGGGAAACTGGTTTTAAGTTGGATATATTACGTACTTCAAATCTAATTTGAGATGAGTAAATAATCCATTTAGTAATTTTACTAGATATGTCATACAAATTCACAATCGCTTTTTTTATCCTTGTTAAAAGTCTGTCAATTCCTTCTTACCCTTATAGAAGCAAAATATATAATAAAAGAAGATAAAAAATAAATATATTAACAAAATCAAACCTCGAAGAATTGATTTCTTTTATTTGGCAAGTATCAGTAAAAACAAATGGGCTAGCCTTAATTAATCCCTTGTATCATCTTGGCATCAAAGTACTGACAATAAATTGGGCTTATGGGCCGGATCGTTTCGATCAATTATTAAATTAAGTATGACTCGAATTTTGGACCCGGTTTCAACTTAGAAGTCCGTTAAAAAAGTGGGCCCAAGACCTAAAAAGGCGAATTCACATCCAGTGCATTACCTGAAAAGGGAATCTTTTACAGTTGGTGGATCCGGACTGTTCTTTTTAGCTTGGCACGAATCTCAAAGCCTAATAATACTACCTCCTATTCCTTCCAATTTCAAACCGACTGATATTTAATCGCAAACCGTAATGGAGAAGATACGGATCCTAAAAAAGCAGCGTGCCCCACTGGAATCTTATCTTAATAGTTAAGTATATGCATTTACATTTCATAATTGCACTAGTAGTGGAGAAAGGCAACTTAGACAAACCAACCTCTTCAGCATTCAGCAGCCATTGCTGAAATAAATATTGCAATGTTGCTTTCATTATCCCTTTTTATATATATAAAAATATTATAGTTTGCTTTCTTTAACCTAAATGTATCACTGCGTTATTAAATTCATAATAAAAAAACATGATGGTGGGATATGACGAATATGGGAGTTTGGTTGAATATGTAATGCATAAGAGAGCCATGCATGATGCATGCCCAATCCATTTATTAACTAAGATATATTTCTTATTATGAAAAGTTTTTATGTTCATAATTCAATAGGCATCACTGAATATAATTTTAAAACTTACTGCAGAATCTGTGTTTCCGGCGCATGATTTTGGCCACAAGCAGAACAAGTTAAAACTACTCTCTAAGCAATAAAGCAAGCAACATTTTATGACCCCATTATTTTTTATATATGGCCTTTTTTTCTTTTGACATAGTACATAGATTTCTTCGTCAAATGTCCCGAATTAAATTTTAATATCTTTTTAATAATTTTTATAATATTTTAATAAATATCTGATCCGATCTGAACACATATCCGTTTATGTATCTGAAAAATAAAAAAATGAATATGGTTTGCTCTGTTTTCACCCCCTCCATCCCACGCAGAAACTTGGAGCGACAAGAAAACTTTTACTTTATGAAGAACACGTTTTTCTTAATGTGAAAGTTGATAAATATTTGTGCAAGATGCATGGGACAAGATAATGGTAATTACAGCGCACTAATAATGAATTAAAGCTGACAATGCCAATGCTGCTTTTGGAAAGATTAAAAAAAAAAAGCGATCCATTTAAAAGTGGTAAGAGCTAACCAGCAAACCTGTCTCTGGACTTGTTATCTTTTGTCCTTTCAAGTTTCCAGCCTACTAGTGTCACCATTCACTAGGAAATAGAAAGTACCTTGTTGTAAACTCAACTCTAAAAGTGATTAGATCTAAAGTGTTAGATGGAGGAAGAATATTATCACTGTTTTAAATTACTGTTTTCTGTTTGGATGGATGAATAATAGTTACTAATCCGGATTAACACTATTTTTTTTGTTATTATAACAAAAAATTTCTCTTATTTGAATTTCGAACTCATGATCTCTCATATAAAAACCATTTGTCTTTGCTACTAAACCAACTGCATGCCTCCAATTTTACATCTTGTCAAAAAAAAGAAAACAATAACAATAAAACACACGTGCTTCATAATATTACGGTATAATTTGAATATCATAAACAATCAATTTGATATTAGTCTCCTCTCTTTATATATATATATATATATATATATATATATAAGGACAATTTACCTACTAACTAGAATTCCATAAATTCAATCCCTCTATATTTTAACATTTTTTAAAGATCAAATGCTGATTGCAACATGGTAATACTTATATAGCACTAGATTTAGATAATGAGATCTCCCACATGAAAATATAGTGTATTAACTAGCTTTACTAAGTATGATTCTTATTACATGTATAATTTTTCATTTGAAATTTCCGGAAATATGGTATTAGGAATTGATTGAAATTTTTTTCGGTTTTAAAATTTAAATGTAGCGAGGCTATGGTACGTATTATACATTGTGCGGATTAGTTTAAATTATGAATTAATATTTTTGTTTTAGGAGTTCAAATATCTGAACCATTTAATATATTTCGGTATGAAATTGTACTTGCATACTAAATTTTACTTGTTTATTTTTTTTACTATTTTTTAATTAATTAAGTAAAAAAATCACTGCTTTTAAATAATATAAAATTTTTAGATCAAGTAATTTTATCTATCTAAAAAATATTAAAATTTTGTAAAAATGTAAAATTTAATCCACAACTAAATTTTTATATGGAGATTACGTTAAATGGTTCAGATCGAATGTTTTAAACTTTAAAAACAGAGATATTAGTCTATAGTACGTATCAATCCATACTATACATTAAATTTTATCCGATATGAGATCTAGGTTTATGACCCAATAAACTCAATTGACGGAGCATTTTTTAAATTTGAATTTTATTTCACAAAACATGTTTGCTCGCATAAATATTCATGTTTTTATCGTACTCTTGTAACTCTTCTAACGAGCAAAGCTAGAGTGAGCTATGCTCACTAAAAATATTTGATGAGCATAATTCTAAAATATATTAAATTGATTTCAAATGTCGAATCAAAATCATTAAAACTAACATACCTCACAAGTGATGTGCGTAGATTAAAAATAATAATAATGAAATTTAGAAAAAAGTTTTAACTCCAAATGATTTAATACTTCACGTTGAACGGTTCAAAAAAGTTTTTTTTAATTATAATTAACTGGACACTAATAATCGCCTTGTTAAAAGACGAACCACTATTATTAAATAATTAATTAAATACCAATCGCCTTCTTAAAAGATGAACCAGTATTAAACTATTAATTAAATTATAATTAATTAGACACTAATCGCTCCCGCCCCATTCAAAAAAGCCATACCCTACCTTTTTCCCGCACTCTTTAGAAACAGAGGAGAGAGAGAGAGAGAGAGAGCGCAAACAGCCACGATCCAATTCCAAACTCAACTTTAAAGCAAAATCAAATCAAAAACCAAAAAAGTAAGAAAAGAAATCAAAAGAAACCCCCACACCCCATTCACCCTCCAAAAAAGGACTAAAGCCAGAAAGAGAAAGCAAACAAACAGCAATACTTAACCAGCTTAACTTACAAATCTGTATAAATGCCACTGCAGTGTCTCACCTCCCCTCTTCTCTTTCTCTTTGCTCAGTACAATGGAGGAGATCATATCAGTGGGTCCCTCTCACCGGCCGACTCGTACCACCTCTACATCACACCCTCGGAGACAGCCGTCCTTGTCCAATCGAGCAACACAGATTGGTGGGACGAGTGGGTATGTAGTAAAGCCCTTTGACAGTGAGAAGTTGCCTTCTACACTTGTGTCAGAGATAAGGCCATTCCTTCGTGTGGCTAGTCAGATTGAAGCCGAGTCACCGCGAGTTGCTTACTTATGTGAGTGAAATATGTTTTATTGTGTACTGGTCATGCTTGAGACGTGTTTGTGAAAATGCTCCTTAAGAGGGGGTTTTGGTAATTGCATGGTTTATGACCCTGGTTCTTTTGTACAAACATTAGGCCAATTTCATGCATTTGAAAAGGCACATTTAATGGATCCATATTCCGGTGGCAGAGGTGTTCGTCAGTTTAGGATTGCACTTCTGCGACGGCTTGAACAGGTCCTTAAACAATGAAATTCTTTTCTATGTATAGTGCTTCAGGAATTCTTTTGTTTATGTATGTTTGTGGGCATGAATAAAAGAAAATTCTCCAAATGTTAACAGGATTCGGAGGTGACTGCTCCTATGCGAAAGGAGAAGAGTGATGCTAGGGAACTCAGAAATTTCTTCGAAAGGTGTTGTACCTCTTTTTTTTTCTCCACCTTTTTTATGACATTTATGGTAATTACTGAATATTTTTTTTTTTGCAATGCTATATAATAAATTATTTACCTATTGTTGATTTACTGGTTCCTAAGCATGCTGATCAGGTCTGGTAAAGACTGCTAATTGCTACAAAGTAACCGCATTTAGAATATGTATGTGATATACCTCTCTCTCATTTGCAGAAAGAAGGAATCAAATGAATATGAAATCACCGATGTTCTTCTAGAAGTTCTCAAAGCATTTGTTTCAGGAACTGCACAAGAGGTGCATTTAATATCAATCTCTTCTTAAAAGTAACATGAGTAGCTTCTTTTGTTAACTGAACTTGGTTTTGTTTTTACAGAGTTCTGCAGCCGGTGAAAGCTTTGAAGAAAAATATGGCCGGTACAATATTCTACCGCTTCATACAAGAGTCCGGCAACAACCTATAATGCACTTTTTGGAGGTCCCTTTTTTATCTTTGGTTTCTTACAATGGCACATTTGTGCCACAGCAATCTAGTAAATTTGACGTTATGACATAACTTGTTCATCTTTAATCATTTTTATTTTTATAGATCAAAGCTGCAGTTTCTGCTGTGTATAATGTCAGAGGATTGCCATCTGTTAATAGTGAAGAAGAAACAACTAGTGCAGCTGACTTGCTTGAATGGCTTCAAACTTGGTTTGGCTTCCAGGTACAACAAATTGACTATCATAGTCCTGTTCTATACTAATACATAATGGTACCATACAGGGCTAACTGGACCTTAATATTTGTGGTTCTGTCTAGGAGATCTATGTTTCTTCAATTGTAACCTAGGTTTTTGCCATGGTTGCAAAGCTGCCACATTGTTCTTATGTCTCCATCTGAAGCCTGCATTTATTTCTGATGCATTCAAATATCTCAGCATTAAAAAAAAATAATAACAATGATTATTATCTCTCATCCTGACTTAAATAGCTTTTTAATCAGCAGTGGTGGAACCAGTACTTTTTGTTTTGGTTCACTGAACAATGCTAGGGCAATGTTTTTGTTCATAATTTCTTTTTATCTAAAAGGAAAACATGTTTAGTTCATTGGTATTGCTTGAAGATGCCATTATGGCCACACTTAGCTATTACAGCCCATATTTACACTAGTTTGAAACAATTTGTATAATTTGAATGAGATGGCTTAGATTCATATCCTATTTAGAATGACTTTATTTCACGTTAGAAAATTGGCGATCATCTGGAAATATTGCAAAACAGTGGCTGGAATTTGGAAAATAAAAAATAAGAGAAAAAAATAAAGGTAAATCTGTATTATATTAATGGAGTCTTAATGTCTGAGGCATATTAAGCTGAATTATTTTTTCTGCTAAGGTGGTTAAATTTGTCTGTATTGGACTGTATATATGCTGGAAAGATACAAAAAAAATACTTCTCATGTTCTTACTAATTTGTTTATTTTTTTTTGTTGCTTAGAAAGGAAATGTAGCTAACCAAAGGGAACACTTAATTCTCTTACTGGCTAATATGCAAGTTCGATTGAATCCAAAGCCTTCTGTTATGACAAAGGTGGAATTTCTGGATAATATGAATATATATGATGTAGATTGTTCATTTGTGGTTTGTTGCTATTTTTTTTTGTAACTAATCATGAAATCTTTTTGTTGGTCAGCTTGATGACAGAGCAGTAAATGAATTATTGATGAAGGTTTTCAAAAATTACTTGAGTTGGTGCAAGTTCTTGAGCCGTAAAAGCAATATATGGTAAAGTTTTGGTCTAACATATTTTTATGTGCAGACACATGCAGACATCTTTTTCCACTTATTGATGGGTTATATTGGTTTGGGTCTGACAGGCTACCTTCTGTGAAGCAAGAGGTGCAACAGCATAAATTATTATATATAGCGCTTTATTTCCTTATTTGGGGTGAGGCTTCAAATCTTAGACTGATGCCGGAATGCTTATGCTACATATTTCACCATGTATGTAATAAGCGGTACCTTTTCTATTTTCATTTTTTTTTATAAATACCTTGCAACTTCATATTTCTTTTTAAAATTGTTGTATGCAGAAGGCAGTTCCAGGTATGTTACATGCAAGATAATTCATGTTTTAATTTGGTTGATGAGCTGTGTGTTCCCACTGATATTTCAGATGGCATATGAACTTTATGGAGTACTCTCTGGTGCAGTTAGCTTAAATACAGGTGAGAAGGTACAGCCAGCTTATGGAGGGGAACCCGAATCATTCCTTACCAATGTAGTCACGCCTATATACAATGTCATATATGAGGTCTGCTATAATATCACTTTTGTACAATACTGCATTCCAATCAAACAAGTAAAAGAGTCTATGAATGAGTCTAGGCATCAAGATTTATATCAGGCTTATGTTCAAGGTTTGGCCACTTAAACAGTAGAAGACTAAAGAGAAAAATAATTTGCTGGAATCAGATATAATCTTAAATTGTTCTTATGATCCAGAAAATGGTTAGAAGTGGACCTGGAAGGTGTTCTCTTAGCCCTGTGTATCTTCATGTATAATTGTTCTTAAATGTACAGCTTTAATATTTCCTCACAACTACACAATGTTATTAATCATAGCATACGTCCCGATTGGTGTGAGGTGAAGATGACTTTGAACGCCAGAGTTCAGGGTTTAGGTCAATTAAACAATGCATATGTCCTTTTGATTAGTTTACCTTCAATCTGATGATCTTATTTGTCTTTATTTAATGAAGGAAGCCCAGAAAAACAGAAATGGAGTCTCTGACCACTCCAAATGGAGAAACTATGATGACATTAATGAATTCTTCTGGTGAGACAAATTAAAGTTAAATAGGATGGTTTTGTGAAGAGTGAAGACCATGTTCTTTTTCGTTTGACTTTCCATGTGTTGTGTGTCTCTAGGTCAGTTGATTGTTTCAAGCTTGGTTGGCCAATACGCACCAACAGTGACTTCTTTTATACGCAAACTAGGCACCCTAAACCTAGCATCAGCAATTCAGAACCTTCCACTAACCCAAGTACCAGCTCCCAGGTACTAGTTTTTTAGTATTTATAGGATTTTTTTTCCAAAGGAGCCTCATAATTTTTCTCCATCTACTTCTACTTTTGTTAATTGAAAGCAGCATTTTTGGGGTCTTTTTCAGAAAGGGAATAAAAAAAAACCGTCAACACAAGGCTGGCTAACCTCTCTATATTATCGTTACTATTTTTTTTATTTGTTAGATGTCTTGACAAGATCTATCAGTGTGGTCGGGGGTAACTATCAGTGGGGTAGGGTCAAAATTGTCAACATGGGAAGGAATATACATACACAAACTAAGATAATGGTTTGATGCTGGCTGCAAATAGTATCTCAGAAATATTGATGTTAGTTGGAAGTATGAGGAATATTTTTTGAAGGTTAAAATGAGGAATAATATTAATTGCTATTTGTACATATTACCAAGTTTTATGTCTGCTTTTTGAAGAGTTGGTGAGTTGTTATGAAATGACTGGTTAAAGCAAGGGTGAATATACTTCCTGGCATTGATTGCTACCAGTAACCTGTACAAAGAAAAGAAGATGGACTGTAAATTACTGAACTGATATTAAAAAGTCTGCTTCCATACCTGTTCAATACTGAACTTGTTTTTAAGCATAGGTAGTCGTATAACTCAGGAAATAGCAACTTCTACTGTGTCGGTTAAACTGAAAGTCATTTTCAAAGACATCTGTAATTCTTTTTTATGATTGATTGTATATTTATTTATACAGGACAAACCAAAGTGGCTTGGAAAGACAAACTTTGTGGAGATACGATCTTTCTGGCACCTTTTTAGGAGCTTTTCCAAATGTGGACATTCTATGTGCTAGCTCTCCAGGTTATTCAATTTATTGTTCACTCCTTTCATTTTTCTTTTCTGTGACCTCTGAACTTAAGGTGATTAGTTTGAGATGGATTGTCATGATATTTTATTCTTTATTCTGTCAGGTGATGATATTTATAGCATGGAATGGACTAGACTCTCCTCTTGATTTACTTGACCCACAAACTTTTGAAGATCTATTAACCATTTTCATAACAAATGCCGTTCTGAGACTTGTAGAAGGTTGAAAGCTGATCTCTTTCAGCATACAAAATTAATTTTCTTTTGGAAATAGCACACTTGCCCTAGTAATTGAAAGAAACATCACATCTATCAACCCCCCCCCCCCCCCCCCCCCCCCATTTGCTTCAAAAAATGCCCAGCTCTCCTTCATAACATTTTTCCCTTCATTTATGACATTGAAATTAAGTGAATTTTGGGATGTTGTCAGATATAAAACATATGAAGTCATTTTCTAGGTTTTCAGAAACAAATGAAACGCTTCTTGTTATATAAAGGGATAAGAAAAGTGTCTCTTACTGAGAATTCCATTTGGTAGTTTGATCTTTCTTTTTCTTTGAGCAGCCATATATAATAGCTTTGACATGAAAAACTTTAATAGTTTGTCTTTTATCCCTTCAAGTTTCTCAAACAGCCCCCTATTTTCTCGGAATCTCAAACCGGCTGAGATTTAATCGCAAACCGTAAAATGAGGCCCATCCTCTGCAGTAATGGAGAGGATACGGATCCTAAAAAGGCAGCGTGCCGGGCCCCACTGGAATCTTATCTTAGTAGTTAAGTATATGCACTTACATTTCATAATTGCACTAGTAGTGGAGAAAGACAACTTAGACAAACCAACCTCTTCTGCATTCAGCAGCCATTATATATATAATATAAATGCAATGTTGCTTTCATTATCCCTTTTTATATATATAATATATTATAGTTTGCTTTCTTTAACCTAAATGTTTCACTGCGTTATTAAATTCATAATAAAAAAACAAGATGGTGGAATATGACGAATATGGGAGTTTGGTTGAATATGTAATGCATAAGAGAGACATGCATGATGCATGCCCAATCCATTTATTAACTAAGATATATTTCTTATTATGAAAACTTTTTAAGTTCATAAATCAATACGCATCACTGAAGATAATTTAAAATTTAATGCATAATCTGTGTTTCCGGCGCATGATTTTTGCCACAAACAAAACAAGTTTAAACTACTCTTTAAGCAATAAAGCAAGCAACATTTTTATGACCCCATTTATTTTTTATAGATGGCCCTTTTTTTCCTTTTGACATAGTACATAGATTTCTTCGTCAAATGTGCCGAATTAAATTTCTGACCCATCATGCTTTGTCATTCCATTAGGGGTGAAAACGGTATATGTAATATCCGATTCGTATTTGATCGATTTGTATTTAAAAAAATAGATGTGGTTACTTGATATTTGAATATTCATGTGAATAAGGATACTGATATGGTTTTACGTTTCAATTATTCATATCCGAATAGTAGATATATACCATATATTTTAATATATATCATGAAAAAAATATGTTATTCATCATTATAATTAGATAATTATTATGAACTTTAGTATTTTTTAATAATTTTTTACATTATTTTAATAAATATCCAATTCAGATCCGTATCTGTATCCATCTGATATTCGCTCCATATCTGTATCCAAAAAAGAAAAAAAAAATATAAATATAATTTTACCACTGTCCGCTTTGTATCCGCTTTGTTTTCACCCCTGCTTGGAGCGACAAGAAAACTTTTACTTTATGAAGATCACGTTTTTCTTAATGTGAAAGTTGATAAATATTTGTGCAAGATGCACGGGACAAGATAATGGTAATTACAGCGCACTAATCATGAATTAAAGCTGACAATGCCAATGCTGCTTTTGGAAAGATTAAAAAAAAAAAGCGATCCATTTAAAAGTGGTAAGAGCCAGTCAGCAAACCTGTCTCTGGACTTGTTACCTTTTGTCCTTTCAACCCTTCACTAGAAAATAAAAAGTACCGTGTTGTAAACTCAACTCTAAAAGTGATTAGAACAGAAGTGTTGGATGGGCGAAGAATAATTACTAATTCAGATTAGCACTATTTGACCTATTATTTTTTGTTTGGATGGATGAAGAATAGTTACTAACAAGAATTAACACTATTTTGAGCTATTATTTTTTGTTCGGGTGTGTTTGGATTAGTTTTTTTTTAGTAAAGTTGGAGGTCAAGCCACCAAACTATTTAATACCATTGTTATTATAACAAATTATTTCTCCCATTTGGGTTTCAAATCCATGACCTCTCCTATAGAGACCACGTGTCTTTACCACTAAACCTAATACTAGTTCTGAGTGTGTTTGGGTTAATAAATATGGACTATTCTTTATTTGTCTTTTGTGAATTTTCTCATTATTCTATTAACCCAACAAAATATTTTGTTGAGTTAGCTATTATTCTCAATCTTGAGATTAGCTCTATTCTTACTCTATTCCTTGATTCATCCAAACGTCTCCAAATTGATTAGACTTAAGTTTTCTTAAGTTAATCAAGTCTTTTTGTAAATTTAACTCTAAAATTTATTGAATTTGTTTCAAACGATAAATCCAAATTATTGAAACCAATCTATCTTATGACTGATGCATTCACATACAAATTTTTTAAATTTTAGAATTAATTTTATAGAGTCAATTAGTAAAAAAAAAATGAATATATTAAAATTAATTTATAAACTTTTTAATTTTGATCGCTTGAATTTATACTAAATCAATTTTAAAATTTATTTATTTTGCATATAAACACATCATTCATAAAGTAATTGTTTGAAACCAATCTGATAAATTTCAGAGTTAAGTTCACAAAGAAACTTGATGAACTTAATAGCACCCTAGTTCTACTCTTTGTTTGTGCGTTTCAGATTATAGGAAATGATAACAGTTAAATTAGTATTTTTTTCGAACTAATATTATTTAAAATATATAATTGAATAATATGAAACTAGTATTCATTTTAAATTATTCAAAATAGTAATATTATTCTTATTAGTTTTACCCGTTGATCTGAATAATAGTACTTTTATAATATTTCTTTGATTGCTTGTGCTCGTTCCATTTGATGAAGTTCAGTTGGTGCCTAAATTTTATACTCATACTTACTAAATAGGGGTGTCAATGGGTACGATACTGAGTAGTGTGGAAGTATTTTCATACTCATACTTACTAAGAATTGACTTTACTCATGTCCAATCCGTACCCATTAAGAATTGGTCTTACTCTACCCTACTCATACGTTAAAATTAGTGGATAATGAAACAGTAGTGGGTGAATAGCAAAATAATACTAATAATCTATTCCATTAAATAAACCAAAAACATTCAGTCTCAAGTGTTTTACAAATTATATTTTACTAAATACAAATATTACTTATGATATTCGAAGGAATAAGTCAAATATTGAGGAAACTTGAAGGAGGAAGCTACAGGCCTAGAGCCATGCAATACTAAAAGACTAGTTCAAGAGGAAGAAAGATGATTGAATTAAAAAGTCAGGTCAACAACAGGAAGAACATTGAAGAGGAAATGAGCGTCATATTATACTATAGATTATTTCCATTTTCACGATTGAAGAACAAGACAACAATAACAATGAAGAAAGAGAATTTTATTATCAGGTTCAACATAGATACAACGATGGAAAAGAAAAAAAGTTGAATATATATTTATATATATATATATAATTTTATTTTATATAATTACCCTCGTTATCCAATAGTGCGAAATAGCTTTTATCCATATCCATACTCGTTTACCTAACGAAATACTGAATAAGCTAACAAAACAACATCTTAATCATATCCGCTTTAAAAAAAATCTTACTCATGCATGTAGATTAAAAAAAAATGATGAAATTCAGAAAAAGGTTTTAACTCCAAATGATTTAATACTTCACGTTGAGCGGTTCAAAAAAGGTTTTTAATTATAATTAACTGGACACTAATAATCACCTTGTTAAAAGACGAACCACTATTATTAAATAATTAATTAAATACCAATCGCCTTCTTAAAAGATGAACCAGTATTAAACTATTAATTAAATTATAATTAATTAGACACTAATCGCTCCCGCCCCATTCAAAAAAGCCATAGCCTACCTTTTTCCCGCACTCTCTTTAGAAACAGAGGAGAGAGAGAGAGCGCAAACAGCCACGATCCAATTCCAAACTCAACTTTAAAGCAAAATCAAATCAAAAACCAAAAAATTAAGAAAAGAAATCAAAAGAAACCCCCACACCCCATTCACCCCCCAAAAAAGGACTAAAGCCAGAAAGAGAAAGCAAACAAACATCAATACTTAACCAGCTTAACTTACAAATCTGTATAAATGCCACTGCAGTGTATCACCTCCCATTTTCTCTTTCTCTTTGCTCAGTACAATGGAGGAGATCATACCGGTGGGTCCCTCTCACCGGCCGACTCGTACCACCTCTACATCACACCCTCGGAGACAGCCGTCCTTGTCCAATCGAGCAACACAGATTGGTGGGACGAGTGGGTATGTAGTAAAGCCCTTTGACAGTGAGAAGTTGCCTTCTACACTTGTGTCAGAGATAAGGCCATTCCTTCGTGTGGCTAATCAGATTGAAGCCGAGTCACCGCGAGTTGCTTACTTATGTGAGTGAAATATGTTTTATTGTGTACTGGTCATGCTTGAGACGTGTTTGTGAAAATGCTCCTTAAGAGGGGGTTTTGGTAATTGCATGGTTTATGACCCTGGTTCTTTTGTACAAACATTAGGCCGATTTCATGCATTTGAAAAGGCACATTTAATGGATCCACTATCCGGTGGCAGAGGTATTCGTCAGTTTAAGACTGCACTTCTGCGACGGCTTGAACAGGTCCTTAAACAATGAAATTCTTTTCTATGTATAGTGCTTCAGGAATTCTTTTGTTTATGTATGTTTGTGGGCATGAATAAAAGAAAATTCTCCAAATGTTAACAGGATTCGGAGGTGACTGCTCCTATGCGAAAGGAGAAGAGTGATGCTAGGGAACTCAGAAATTTCTTCGAAAGGTGTTGTACCTCTTTTTTTTTCTCCACCTTTTTTATGACATTTATGGTAATTACTGAATATTTTTTTTTTTGCAATGCTATATAATAAATTATTTACCTATTGTTGATTTACTGGTTCCTAAGCATGCTGATCAGGTCTGGTAAAGACTGCTAATTGCTACAAAGTAACCGCATTTAGAATATGTATGTGATATACCTCTCTCTCATTTGCAGAAAGAAGGAATCAAATGAATATGAAATCACCGATGTTCTTCTAGAAGTTCTCAAAGCATTTGTTTCAGGAACTGCACAAGAGGTGCATTTAATATCAATCTCTTCTTAAAAGTAACATGAGTAGCTTCTTTTGTTAACTGAACTTGGTTTTGTTTTTACAGAGTTCTGCAGCCGGTGAAAGCTTTGAAGAAAAATATGGCCGGTACAATATTCTACCGCTTCATACAAGAGTCCGGCAACAACCTATAATGCACTTTTTGGAGGTCCCTTTTTTATCTTTGGTTTCTTACAATGGCACATTTGTGCCACAGCAATCTAGTAAATTTGACGTTATGACATAACTTGTTCATCTTTAATCATTTTTATTTTTATAGATCAAAGCTGCAGTTTCTGCTGCGTATAATGTCAGAGGATTGCCATCTGTTAATAGTGAAGAAGAAACAACTAGTGCAGCTGACTTGCTTGAATGGCTTCAAACTTGGTTTGGCTTCCAGGTACAACAAATTGAATATCATAGTCCTGTTCTATACTAATACATAATGGTACCATACAGGGCTAACTGGACCTTAATATTTGTGGTTCTGTCTAGGAGATCTATGTTTCTTCAATTGTAACCTAGGTTTTTGCCATGGTTGCAAAGCTGCCACATTGTTCTTATGTCTCCATCTGAAGCCTGCATTTATTTCTGATGCATTCAAATATCTCAGCATTAAAAAATAATAATAACAATGATTATTATCTCTCATCCTGACTTAAATAGCTTTTTAATCAGCAGTGGTGGAACCAGTACCTTTTGTTTTGGTTCACTGAACAATGCTAGGGCAATGTTTTTGTTCATAATTTCTTTTTATCTAAAAGGAAAACATGTTTAGTTCATTGGTATTGCTTGAAGATGCCATTATGGCCACACTTAGCTATTACAGCCCATATTTACACTAGTTTGAAACAATTTGTATAATTTGAATGAGATGGCTTAGATTCATATCCTATTTAGAATGACTTTATTTCACGTTAGAAAATTGGCGATCATCTGGAAATATTGCAAAACAGTGGCTGGAATTTGGAAAATAAAAAATAAGAGAAAAAAATAAAGGTAAATCCGTATTATATTAATGGAGTCTTAATGTCTGAGGCATATTAAGCTGAATTATTTTTTCTGCTAAGGTGGTTAAATTTGTCTGTATTGGACTGTATATATGCTGGAAAGATACAAAAAAAATACTTCTCATGTTCTTACTAATTTGTTTATTTTTTTTTTGTTGCTTAGAAAGGAAATGTAGCTAACCAAAGGGAGCACTTAATTCTCTTACTGGCTAATATGCAAGTTCGATTGAATCCAAAGCCTTCTGTTATGACAAAGGTGGAATTTCTGGATAATATGAATATATATGATGTAGATTGTTCATTTGTGGTTTGTTGCTATTTTTTTTTGTAACTAATCATGAAATCTTTTTGTTGGTCAGCTTGATGACAGAGCAGTAAATGAATTATTGATGAAGGTTTTCAAAAATTACTTGAGTTGGTGCAAGTTCTTGAGCCGTACAAGCAATATATGGTAAAGTTTTGGTCTAACATATTTTTATGTGCAGACACATGCAGACATCTTTTTCCACTTATTGATGGGTTATATTGGTTTGGGTCTGACAGGCTACCTTCTGTGAAGCAAGAGGTGCAACAGCATAAATTATTATATATAGCGCTTTATTTCCTTATTTGGGGTGAGGCTTCAAATCTTAGACTGATGCCGGAATGCTTATGCTACATATTTCACCATGTATGTAATAAGTGGTACCTTTTCTATTTTCATTTTTTTTTATAAATACCTTGCAACTTCATATTTCTTTTTAAAATTGTTGTATGCAGAAGGCAGTTCCAGGTATGTTACATGCAAGATAATTCATGTTTTAATTTGGTTGATGAGCTGTGTGTTCCCACTGATATTTCAGACGGCATATGAACTTTATGGAGTACTCTCTGGTGCAGTTAGCTTAAATACAGGTGAGAAGGTACAGCCAGCTTATGGAGGGGAACCCGAATCATTCCTTACCAATGTAGTCACGCCTATATACAATGTCATATATGAGGTCTGCTATAATATCACTTTTGTACAATACTGCATTCCAATCAAACAAGTAAAAGAGTCTATGAATGAGTCTAGGCATCAAGATTTATATCAGGCTTATGTTCAAGGTTTGGCCACTTAAACAGTAGAAGACTAAAGAGAAAAATAATTTGCTGGAATCAGATATAATCTTAAATTGTTCTTATGATCCAGAAAATGGTTAGAAGTGGACCTGGAAGGTGTTCTCTTAGCCCTGTGTATCTTCATGTATAATTGTTCTTAAATGTACAGCTTTAATATTTCCTCACAACTACACAATGTTATTAATCATAGCATACGTCCCGATTGGTGTGAGGTGAAGATGACTTTGAACGCCTGAGTTCAGGGTTTAGGTCAATTAAACAATGCATATGTCCTTTTGATTAGTTTACCTTCAATCTGATGATCTTATTTGTCTTTATTTAATGAAGGAAGCCCAGAAAAACAGAAATGGAGTCTCTGACCACTCCAAATGGAGAAACTATGATGACATTAATGAATTCTTCTGGTGAGACAAATTAAAGTTAAATAGGATGGTTTTGTGAAGAGTGAAGACCATGTTCTTTTTCGTTTGACTTTCCATGTGTTGTGTGTCTCTAGGTCAGTTGATTGTTTCAAGCTTGGTTGGCCAATGCGCACCAACAGTGACTTCTTTTATACGCAAACTAGGCACCCTAAACCTAGCATCAGCAATTCAGAACCTTCCACTAACCCAAGTACCAGCTCCCAGGTACTAGTTTTTTAGTATTTATAGGATTTTTTTTCCAAAGGAGCCTCATAATTTTTCTCCATCTACTTCTACTTTTGTTAATTGAAAGCAGCATTTTTGGGGTCTTTTGCACAAAGGGAATAAAAAAAAACCGTCAACACAAGGCTGGCTAACCTCTCTATATTATCGTTACTATTTTTTTTATTTGTTAGATGTCTTGACAAGATCTATCAGTGTGGTCGGGGGTAACTATCAGTGGGGTAGGGTCAAAATTGTCAACATGGGAAGGAATATACATACACAAACTAAGATAATGGTTTGATGCTGGCTGCAAATAGTATCTCAGAAATATTGATGTTAGTTGGAAGTATGAGGAATATTTTTTGAAGGTTAAAATGAGGAATAATATTAATTGCTATTTGTACATATTACCAAGATTTATGTCTGCTTTTTGAAGAGTTGGTGAGTTGTTATGAAATGACTGGTTAAAGCAAGGGTGAATATACTTCCTGGCATTGATTGCTACCAGTAACCTGTACAAAGAAAAGAAGATGGACTGTAAATTACTGAACTGATATTAAAAAGTCTGCTTCCATACCTGTTCAATACAGAACTTGTTTTTAAGCATAGGTAGTCGTATAACTCAGGAAATAGCAACTTCTACTGTGTCGGTTAAACTGAAAGTCATTTTCAAAGACATCTGTAATTCTTTTTTATGATTGATTGTATATTTATTTATACAGGACAAACCAAAGTGGCTTGGAAAGACAAACTTTGTGGAGATACGATCTTTCTGGCACCTTTTTAGGAGCTTTTTCCAAATGTGGACATTCTATGTGCTAGCTCTCCAGGTTATTCAATTTATTGTTCACTCCTTTCATTTTTCTTTTCTGTGACCTCTGAACTTAAGGTGATTAGTTTGAGATGGATTGTCATGATATTTTATTCTTTATTCTGTCAGGTGATGATATTTATAGCATGGAATGGACTAGACTCTCCTCTTGATTTACTTGACCCACAAACTTTTGAAGATCTATTAACCATTTTCATAACAAATGCCGTTCTGAGACTTGTAGAAGGTTGAAAGCTGATCTCTTTCAGCATACAAAATTAATTTTCTTTTGGAAATAGCACACTTGCCCTAGTAATTGAAAGAAACATCACATCTATCAACACCCCCCCCCCCCCATTTGCTTCAAAAAATGCCCAGCTCTCCTTCATAACATTTTTCCCTTCATTTATGACATTGAAATTAAGTGAATTTTGGGATGTTGTCAGATATAAAACATATGAAGTCATTTTCTAGGTTTTCAGAAACAAATGAAACGCTTCTTGTTATATAAAGGGATAAGAAAAGTGTCTCTTACTGAGAATTCCATTTGGTAGTTTGATCTTTCTTTTTCTTTGAGCAGCCATATATAATAGCTTTGACATGAAAAACTTTAATAGTTTGTCTTTTATCCCTTCAAGTTTCTCAAACAGCACCCCTAAATGTAGGATCTAAAAATACCTCAGGTATCTTGGTTTTTTTTATTTGTAAATAATGCCCGACCTGGCCTTCCATCCTTGACTCTGCTCTCTCTCTCTCACACACACACACAAACACACACACCCAACCCCTACATGTCTCTCTCTTTATCTCTTTATGCTCAAATAACTAGTAAATAAAGGGATTAATTTTCTATTCTGCAAAATTTCACATTAGTTTGTTCTTATTTTTTTCAGTGGTTATGGACATAATTTTTTCATGGAAAGCAAGACACACCATGAGCTACAGCCATAAACTAAGATACAGTCTTAAGCTCTTATCAGCTTGTATATGGACAGTTACACTGCCTGCCTCTTATAACATTTCGAAGAAGTACCCTGTTTGCTCGGCCAAAAATGCGATAGGAAGGTTGTGCCTCACTCAGTACATGGTGGTTGTTGCCATCTATCTCACAACCAATGTAATAGGCATGGCATTTTTTCTTGTACCAGCGGTTGTTAGCTATATTGAGACCTCAAATTCGCAAATATGCAAGATTTTGTCTTGGTGGTTTCAGGTAGCAGATTTTAGTCTTAATTCTTTTGAATTTTCCATCAACAAACTAAACCAACGAATTTCCTGTTTGTAAGAAACATTCAACAACTTTCATATTAGACTGTTGTTGTGTCGAAGTTTCTTTTTTTTTCCTGAAGGTTAGTTGGCATCGGTCAACCAACATTTTTATTAATTAAATAAAACTTTTACAGTTAATAAGGAAAAGAAAACAGAAAAAGAAAAACACTGCAAGCTGCAATCTTATTGCTTATCCGTACAAAACTGAAAATCGATCAGCGTCAAAATCACTAATGTGAACCATTAGATGTTATAAATAAAATCTCACCAATCCAAATGTGAACCTTTTTCTCCAATACTCCCATTGAACTGAATTGAGACCAAAAAAAAAATCATGTCCTCCCTCCTAGTTTGTATTCTGGGAATGATTCCAAAGCAATTTGATTGATTTGAATAATGTTAGGGATACTGATCCATTTTTTGTTCAACTTTTGGCCATGGTTTTAAAATTTTGAATTTTTTCCAAGAGGTTAATTTTTGTCTTGATAGCAGCCTAGAAGATAAGAGAATTTACCAATGTTCGATACCTGGGCAAATATGGTAAATATTTATTAAATTAACTATATCATATTGTTGTGCTGATGTGAAATCTTCTACACAGCCCAGGTTATATGTTGGTCGAGGGATGCAAGAAGGCCAAGTGTCTGTATTGAAGTAACTTGAAAACAATCCCCCTATTCTAATTTTTAAGCGCCTTGATTGATTTTTCTGTATCTAATATTATTCTTGCATATCTCTCAGATATACTGTCTTCTGGGTTATTCTTCTGTCAAGCAAATTTTTATTCAGCTTCTATTTTGAGGTTAGTATTCAATATTTTTATTCAGCTATCTCAAAACTACACATTAAGCAGCACTGAAGAAAAAAATAAAGGTGAATTTGGTCCAGTTGTTTTTGTTAAAATTTCTATTACCTTCTTTTACTTCTTTTTTATACTAAGCAGATAAAACCTCTGGTGGGGCCCACCAAGCTGATTATGAAGCTCAATGTAAATCAGTATGATTGGCACGAGTTATTTCCCCATGGTTTTTCTCTTTGTTATGCATATGTTTCTTTGTTATTTACTTTGGCATCTACATTAAGATGTATCTTAGAGGTCTAAATATTTCAATTACTCTCTTTGGGTTATCTTTGCTGTACTGCTGCTTTAGCTTTAAGGTGTGGAGTTTACTTACTCAAAACTTAAATATTAAATCTAGCTAAACAAAAAAATAAAGTAATGTATAAATAATTCATTAGTAGGGACTGTACCAAATTGTTTGGTATTTTGTGGACTGAGCCTATTACTGATAGTTAACTCTCATATAACTTGCTTCAGTGAAGAGAAATCTTGGTGCAATCCTTGCAACATGGGCACCGATCATTCTTGTGAGTAACCTTTAATAACTATCAAAATTATACTTTTTTACAACTGTATAAATTTTATAAAGCAGTTTAAACTTTTTAATTATTTATTTGATGAACAGGTCTATTTTATGGATACACAAATATGGTACTCCATATTTTGCACGGTCTTTGGTGGCATGTATGGAATTGTTCATCACCTCGGTGAGGTAATGGCACCTTTAGTATGTTCAGGGACTTCAATTTATTTTCTTTTTACACTTTTACTTGTGTTCATATGTGCTTATTTGGGTCTTCTATTCCGGATTATTAAATTATGGTAATTATTGTTTCTGATAATTTGCAAATTCAGCTTCTGTCATGGCATTTAAAAAAAAAAGATACTTTGCAAATTAACATCAAATATTCTCATATTTGCACCTACCACAGGTTTTTCTTTCTTAGTTATTCTGCAAGTAAACCTGACCTCTATTCCAATTCCAAAAGGCAATTTGTACAAGTGACAAGCCCAGGCTCAGTTATTCTTTTCATTCTTGCTTGATACTGGCTTTACCAGTTGGATTATTTTTTCGGAAACCCTAAACAGAGTGTGTGCTCATTGCAAACATGATAGGTGTTGGGTGTTATACTTGGGGTACTGTAAATTATTGAATGTAGTTTGTGTGAGTGTCTATTTGTTCTCTTTTCGGTGGCTCTTTTTGTAGAAAACTAAAATGGCAGGTTTAATTATTCTTGATTTATTTTGAAACTATGTTTAATATATAGATACGTACAATGGGTATGGTGAGAAGCCGCTTTCACACTTTACCGTCTGTTTTTAATTTCTCTCTCGTGCCTCGTTCTTCGCCCAAGGAAAAGAAAACCAGCTTAAGGACCTTCTTGGAAAAGAAATTTTTTAAGGTAAGTTTCTTTTTCTGTCCTGCTGGCCTGATTTTTTTTTTCCTTGGTTTGGAATCAACTGCCATATATGAGACTTAACTGACCTTCAATCTTAAGTCTGAGAAAAGAGAGCCAGCAAGCACCCCCCCACACATAATAAAATACTGCACCAAGAAGATAATATCATTGTACACATACTGATCTGAGTCATTTGTGTCGTTGTGTTTCTGTTGAGTGCTCCAGCTGTTATTTGGTTTCCAAAGCGATTAAACATATTTAAATGGACCCTGTTATTCTTATTTATTTTTATTTTCTGTATTTTTGATATGGTGAATCCTTTGCACCAGGATTCAAAGGTGGAAAGGCATGATATTGCCAAGTTTGCTTTGGTTTGGAATAAGATAATTAGTAGCTTTCGGTCAGAGGACTTAATAAGTAACAGGTCATACCTTTTTTTCTTAATTTTTCTGCTACATTGTTTCCTATCTGATATTTTTGAAGTTTATTTACTTACTATTAACAGTGTTATTTTTTACTGTAGAGAGATGGATTTGATGACAATGCCTTTATCAAATGACTTGACTTCTGGCCCAGTGCGCTGGCCTCTGTTTCTACTTGCCACTAAGGTTATTTATATTTGTTAAGTCTTTTCATTATGTAAATTTTCTTAAATTATCAAGTGTGAAGTAAGAAACATCTAATTAATGTTTTTATGGGTTTAGTTTTCAACAGCAGTTGACATGGCTGCCGAATTTAAAGGGAAGTGTGAGAGATTCTACCAAAAAATTATGAAAGATGATTACATGTTTTGTGCTGTTACTGAGTGTTATATCTCCTTGAAGTATATCTCTGAGTATCTAATTATTGGTGAACTGGAAAAGAGGTAATCATATTATTACCATCAAATTTCTTCCTATTACTGCCATGTAAGGATTGTAGTGCAAGGTCTGGTACTTTATGATCTGACTTTAGCAGTATGCTTCAGGTGCTTCTACTATTGTCCTGATAATCATTATCAATTTTTTTGTTGATGTTTTTTATTTATTTTTTATTTTTTGAGAAACTTGGTAGATGCTACCAGGATTTGATAATTTTTTTAGTGTGTTTTTCTGGTTTATTTAGTGATCATGTCACTTTGTACAGCCACAACAATTGTTTCAGCACTAAAAAGCCAATTACAAAATAAAGAAATAAATATTAATATCCATAAGAACCAAATAGAAAGCATGAAAATAAAATATAAAGACATGGTACTTGAATCCTTGTCCGTATCACTCTCTTGGTAAATTTTTATTTTTCTTAGCATATTACATGATACATTGCTTATATTTATTCAGCATTCTAAAGGCAATATATACACATGTGGAAGCAAGTATTGAAAACTCAGACCTACTGAAGGATTTCAATTTGCATCAGCTACCAGTGCTGTGCAACAAGCTTGTACATCTCGTTCAAACTCTGGTGATTACCGCATTATAAGATTTTATTTTTTATTGCTTAATATTCTAGTTCGTTTGATCTATGAGAGTGTCGTAATGAATTTTTGTTTGTCATGTTTTTCTCTTCCAGTTTGAAAATAGAGAAAAAGACAGGTACAATGTTATGATATTGCTCCAAGATATAGTCGAAATTGTGATCAAGGATATGGTGCTAGATAGCCAAAGGTATATTACAACATTTAATATAAAATTACCTGGCTAATATGTAGATGTTTGCTGCACAAATAATTAAATAAAGTGCAAAAGTAAAAAAATAAAAAAATAAAAATTATAAAGCCCAGAAGAGGAAAAAAAATGAACTGAAAATAAAAACAGCTACTTTATACATCTCTGCTATGATTTGAATCTAAATACCAACCAGCACACACAATTATGATCAGCCTGTTCGATGCAATTTTTCAATATTTAATACTCAGTTACTTTTTGTTATGCAGAATAATGGAAGTCATAAACTCATCTTGCATGGCAGGGTGCGAGAGGGATTATGTTTGTCTATTTGGAGATTACAAACCGGAACTCTTCGCATCAACTTCAATATGTTTTCCTTTACCACAAAATGATTCACTTAAAGAGCAGGTACAGATTGTTTTTGGCATTAACCATAATCAAACAAATATATATCCTGTACAAAGGTTTTCCTTTATCCTTTATGGCAAGAACTTGATGTTTAAGTCTAAACAAGATCTGGTATTGTACTTAGACCTCAGTTTATCTAGAAGTTTCAAAAGAAGAAAAATCAGCAAACTCATTATTATTATCAGGTCAAAAGACTTTACCTCTTGCTTACAACTAAGGAGAAGGCCATGGATGTACCATCAAATTTAGAAGCCCGGAGACGAATATCATTTTTTGTAACATCACTTTTTATGGATATGCCCTTTGCACCTAGGGTTCGCAATATGCTCTCTTTTAGGTGCTAATCTTTCTTAGCTTCACAGGACTTACCTTATTTCCATAGAATTTGAAACTACATTTGACCAATAATCAAATCATAGGCAAAATCAAAGTTAACATTACATCTTTCCTGAACTAGTGTGATAACCCCATACTTCATGGAGGAAGTAAATTTCTCAGAGGAAGAGCTTCATCTAATCCAAGATAGCGCGTCCAACGACTCCATCCTAACTTACATGCAAAAAATATATCCAGGTCAGTGACATGAGTAGATAAAGCATCGATGGAGAAAAGCTTTGTGGTTAAACATAAGTTGCATCACATTAGGTCTCATCCATTAAACATAATGTTGCTTCAAGGTTGGTTAAACATAAGTTGCATCACATTGGGTCTGGTCAGTTTGGAGTTTATTTATATCCTCAGGTTGTTCAGCTCCGTCCGTCTCATGCTTGGTCATTTTCCGAGTTAAGTCTCAGGTCACAGTCCAATTGGGTTTGGTTTTCATAACAATGTATGTTTTGATGCTGATTTGTTTTTTGGGTTGCTATGGGTTTGTGATAGTTGGCACTTTCATTCTTTCTTAATTTTTTTATTCAGATTTTACCACCTTCAATCATAAGGCAGGCTATGTTGTATCATTGCTGTATTCTGTTAAGGCCATATGCTATTTGTTATGCTTGTTGTTAGCCTTTATTTCAGTCTAGGTTTCAAGCTGAGATGCTTTTTTTTTATTTTTTACTTTTAGATGAATGGAAGAACTTTGCAGAAAGGCTTGGGAAAAACCCAAAAAGTGAAGAGGTGAAGTATTGGGCTTCTTTCCGTGGCCAAACACTCAGCCGCACAGGTAATTGATTAGTATTAGCATACCATGTTGAATAATTAATTTAAAGAGTTCCTATATTACCTACTGATGAAGTTCGCCTCCCCCTTTAAATTAATGATATGTAGTACGGGGAATGATGTACTACAGGAAGGCTCTGATACTGCAAGCATTTTTAGATAAGCCTGAACAGCGTGAAGAAGGTAGCAGTTTTACGCACATTTTGAGAGAAAATTATATATCAAATTCCAAAGATATGAATTTTGAAGTAGTATTATGTGACACATTTTTCTTTTGTCTCCTGACTTTGTTTGGTCCATCAAAAATAAAAAAAATACTTGGCACCACTCTTCTGATAATCACCACATCAGGCCCATTACTGCACATAAATATCTCAATTTGAATGAGAGTTTCTTGGAACAACTCGAATTTGTAGATACTAAATTTCAAAGCTTGTACAGAAAGTAAGAAATAGAAAAAATCATGTATGTAGCATTCTGGTTACCCTTACAAATTGAACAAATTTGTTTTTTCTTAGCCAGATATATACAAGGGCCACACTGCAATTGACCAGGAGGGACAAGATCATAAGAAAGGACCGTCAGCTCAGTTGGATGCCTTGGCCAATATGAAATTCACATATGTAATTTCATGTCAGAAATTCGGCAAACAAAAGGCCAATGGTGATCCTCGTGCCCAGGATATTATTGATCTTATGACAAGGTACTTTATACGTAAATGATAGAAAAATGGAACTTTGTAAAGGGTCCCGAGTTGTTCATGAATAAAAAGTTAGGCCCTTTGGCAACTAGGGTTTCTTGAACTTGATCATCAATTAAAGAACATTAAACATAAATTAAGTCTGTTCAAATCAATTTATTGTGAGTTCTTTTTCTTAAATTTGTAAAATAAATAGGAAGTCAGTAAATGCAGAACTGGCTGACTTTAATCTCCTTTATTTCTGTTGCTACTGAAGGTATCCAGCTTTGCGGGTTGCTTATATTGAAGAGAAAGAAGTGATGGTACGCGGTGTCCCTCATACGGTCTATTCTTCAGTTTTAATTAAAGCTGAAAATAATCTTGACCAGGTAATTTCTTCGTAGTTGGCCCTTTTTTAAATGTATAACTGAGCTTACATTGATGAAGCATCGTAGGATTTATTTTGACTTGGAACTAATTTGGTTAGTGTATGTGCAGGAAATATACCGAATTAAATTACCGGGTCCACCAATCATTGGAGAAGGCAAACCAGAGAACCAAAACCATGCAATTATTTTCACTCGTGGAGAGGCTCTTCAGACAATAGATATGAACCAAGTATGCTTTCTTTTTTCAGGCACAAATGATATTTTCGTACTCGTTGTATATTTGTAATTTATTGGATGTATTCTTTTCCAAAGGACAATTATCTGGAAGAAGCCTATAAAATGAGAAATGTATTGCAAGAGTTTGTCCAGCATAGCGGAGGCCATGCACCAACAATTGTTGGGCTAAGAGAACACATATTTACTGGCAGGTACTTTTAAAAATTACTGGTTGCAGTGGGTACAGGTGTTATCTATAAAAGCAGTTAAGGAAAACTCTTAAGGAATATGTAAATATATTTCAGTGTTTCGTCACTTGCTGGCTTCATGTCATACCAAGAGACCAGCTTTGTTACCATTGGCCAGAGGTTTCTTGCAAATCCTCTCAGGTATGAATATTTTCAAATGAGTTATTGCTGACATCATTTTCTCCTCTGACAAATACATTGACTTACAGTTTCTTTTTTCATAATAATATGAAGGGTACGGTTTCACTATGGGCATCCAGATATTTTCGATAGGCTTTTTCATGTGACAAGAGGTGGTATTAGCAAAGCTTCTAAAACAATTAATTTAAGCGAGGATGTATTTGCTGGTAATATTCTATCTGTGATCAGACTTTTAGTGTTTTAAAGGAACATCATACATACATAGCCAAAACACTCCTGCTTTCTGGAAATGAATTATTTGAAAAACGATTATTAAACTAATACTTGATTATCAACACCAAAATCTTAGAACACCTGAAGAAGCTTGCAAATGCACCAGTGTAATATTCTTAAAGATGGAGTGGTTTGTGATTTTCAATTATTAGGGGTTTCTTCAAAGTTCTCTACTTTCATCTGCTGTTATCAGAAAATTTCCCTGAAATATGGAGGCTCCTAACCCAGGGAAAAATGTGTTACAGAAAATATTTATTCATAAAATACAAAATGACTATTTCAAAAAGGAAAAGGGCATTCGTTCTTTTTCAGCCTGCCACTTATTAAATACAGAACTACTTACCTGCATGATGTTCGACATTAAATACTTCTCTGTTACATCTTATGTCAATCTCTTCTAAAGGATACAATTCGACACTGCGCCGTGGAAATGTAACATACAAAGAATATATACAAGTAGGAAAGGGCCGTGATGTGGGTTTAAATCAAATTTCAAAATTCGAAGCAAAGGTCACAAATGGCAATAGTGAACAAGCCCTAAGCCGTGATATTTACCGGCTTGGCCAAGGTTTTGACTTCTTTCGCATGCTGTCATGTTATTTCAGCACTGTTGGGTTTTACTTCAATAGCCTTGTATGTACATCTTCCCTCTCTCTCTCTCACACACGCACACACACACACACACATGTTACTGTTTGATTACTGCAAAACCACACTTTTAATTAAAAAATTGTGATAATAATTATATATGATGGTAAAATGAATTGAAAAGTACTTTATTACAAAATGTGCAAAAGGCTGCTGAAATTATTTTTCAATTTCAGTGTGATATATCGATTCTATTTTGCCTTGAATCAGGATAAACTTAATTTTTAGTTATAATTTCTTATTTGGGACCAACTACAAATTTGCAGATCTCAGTCATGGTGGTGTATGTATTTCTCTACGGCCAACTGTACCTCGTTCTTAGTGGGCTGGAGCGATCCCTACTAATCAAGGCCAGAACAAAAAATATGAAATCTTTGGAAACTGCGCTTGCTTCCCAATCTTTTATCCAATTGGGACTCCTAACTGGACTCCCCATGGTTATGGAGCTATGCCTTGAAAAGGGCTTTCGTGTTGCTCTCTCAGATTTCATTCTCATGCAAATGCAACTTGCCTCTGTTTTCTTCACCTTCTCCCTTGGTACCAGATCCCATTATTTTGGCCGTACTATTCTCCATGGTGGCGCAAAGTACCGTCCTACCGGACGTAAATTTGTTGTTTTCCATGCAAGTTTCACTGAGAATTACCAGCTTTACTCCCGGAGCCACTTTGTGAAAGGATTTGAGCTTATGTTTTTGTTGATTGTATATAATTTTTTTAGAAAATCATATGAGGATGGGGTTGCCTATTTGATGGCTACTTTTTCAACTTGGTTCATGGCACTTACATGGCTTTTCACACCATTTTTGTTCAATCCAATGGGATTTGCATGGAAGAAAATCGTAGAAGATTGGGCTGACTGGAACTTTTGGATGACGAATCCAGGTGGGGTTGGAGTGCAACCTGATAAAAGTTGGGAGTCATGGTGGAATACTGAAAATTGTCATCTCAGATACTCAGGTCTTGGTTCAAAAATTCTAGAAGTGGTTTTGTCACTCCGATTTTTTATTTATCAGTATGGGCTCGTGTACCACCTTGATATATCGGGGGATAATAAGACATTCTTAGTCTATTTACTCTCCTGGGTTGTGATAATCGCCATTATTGCACTGGTTAAGGTATGTTGTTGAAATTTTCTTCTTATTTCTTATTTTTTCACACCTGATTTTCATTTGTCTTGCAAGTATTGACTGGTACTTCTCATACTTGGATCTGGATTGTTAAAGCAATGTCGAGTCACTAAGAAGATCAAATTACTTGTATTATTTATATCAAACTAACAAAATAAAACTTGGAACTTTACTGTGTAATTCAAGTGGGATTGATTTAGACCCAATGTGGTTTTTGGAAATAAAGATTAGGTAGCAGTATAACAGGTTAATTTGGTCAATAAAGAATTATCTATGTTTGCCAGCACTTGAATAAAAAAATATCTTGGTTTGAAAAGCAAGCAGAAAAAGAAAGAAAGAAAAATAAGATTGTGGTTCAAGTGTAATTTTCTGATATCAATATTTGGTTCTTGTGAAGAAGTAAAAATGATTTATGTGATTTCCTTTTAGGTTATTTATGAGGCAAGAAGAAGGCTGAGCACAGATCATCAACTCGTATTCAGATTCTTTAAGCTCTTGATATTTCTAGTGGTTATAACTAGCATTGCTGTTCTCTATACTGTATGCAAGCTTTCTGTTATGGACATGGTTATATGTTGCTTCGCCTTTCTTCCAACTGGTTGGGGATTACTATCGGTACGTTTAAGCATACTTCTAGTTGATTTTATTTTTCAATGCTGACATTACGGCCAATATGTATTTTTTTGCCATTACCAAACTACACTTGTACCAGTATGAATAGGACAGCATAGATTGTGCCTTTTTCCATTGCATTTTTGGCTACATTGTTCATACAAGGGACTCGATTAACCCCTAATTCTCCCAAATACTATAGGCGAATGCCAGTTTTTTTTTAAAAAAAGAAATAAGATTCCAGAAGAATCAGACCATTCGTATGGTTATAATACTAAGGAACATACTAGGACAAGAGCTGATTCAAGAAAGCCAGTAGAGTACCAATCCAAAGGCATTGAATAATGTTACTGTCTATCTCCACAACTTACAGTTCAAAGCTCAGTTGAACCTCAACAATATACCAAAATCTTTCTATAATTTGGTGCAGATAGTGCAAGTGTTGAGACCGAGGATAGAGTACTACAGCATATGGGAGCCGATTCAAGCAATAGCACATGCATACGACTATGGCATGGGCTCTCTACTATTTGCTCCAATTGCCATCTTAGCATGGCTCCCGGTTGTTTCAGCCATTCAAACACGGGTTCTCTTTAACCAGGCATTCAACCGACAGTTGCAGATACAACCCATTGTTGCTGGTAAAAGTAAATATAAGTAGATGTAAAGAGTGATTATTTGTTTTGACATATATGATTCAAGTGTAGATAATCATAAGGATGAAGTTAGTTTTAGCATTTTTTTGTGTTTTATCTCAGAGCCCTTCAAGATTTTTGAGACTGTGTGTATTTTTATGTATTATTATTAATGTTCTTTTTTTAGAATAGGAGTCAAAAAGTTCTATAGGTAAACTTTTTTTTTTATTATTTGTAGAGAATTTCTACGCACAGATTCTTGAAAGTATTCTTGTTCATGACTCTGATGGTTATTGATGAGTTTGTATATTCTTCCAAATTTTAGGCTAAATTTTGTCTAATTGGTTTATCACTTTCCATGTGGATACAATAATGGTAGCTATGCCGCATTGTCCGTATAAGGTTGATTTTCAAACCAGCTTTAACGAGAGAGGAAAACCTTATGTAGAGAGAATGTATTAGGAGTGAGTCTATGTGACTATGCATATCACGATTTAGTTCGTAATACAGATTAATATTTTCGTTTTTAAAATTCTAATGGTCGATTTGAACCATTCAACATGATTTTCACATGAATATGTACTTGAAGCCCGAATTTTATATTTTTTAGAAATTTTTTACTATTTTTTAAAATAGATAGAAAATCAATGTTTTTGGATGGCCCATAATTTTCAGATCAAGTGATTTTCTACCTATTCTAAAAAAATATAAAATTCAGCCTGCAAGTATATATTCATATGGGGATCATGTTGAATGGTTCAAATCGACTACTAAGATTTTAAAAATAAAAATATTGATTCGTATTACGGATCAACCTGTAATATGCATAGTACCATAGACTCACTCATGTATTAGTAAAAAGAATAACTAGAGAATTGAAATTGTTGGAATCGGAGAATCAATAATGGTAAAAAGAAAGAAATAAATATAGTAAAGAATCTAGCATGATGGGCAGTTGAGTGTGTATAACAGTATGCACCACATAGAAGTATGGTCATAGTTGACCTAACAAACATGCCACAAAAATTAAAACATAAAGCACCAATTATTCGTGTTTAGAATTAAACAACTAATGGCTTCATTAATGCATCACCATGTGAACGAATTTCGAACCAAATTGGATATAGAAATTTCCCATCCCATATAATTATTTGAGTGTCAGTGAAAAAGTGTTTGTTTGATAGAGAAAAAATTATAAATCACAAAGAATGCATATATATAATAGAACATGCACAGTCTGTATACAATGTTAGTGAATTGGAAATTCTAGCTAGAGAAGAAATTGAAGGTTGACATTCTCATTGGAAAAATAAAAAAAGTGATTTAAAATAGAGCAATTTAGGAAGCATGAATAGCATGATTGCTTTCACTATAAAATATTTACCATCCTTGGTAAGAAATATAGAGTAGAACTAGGGTTCTAAGTTCATCAAATCTCATTGTGAACTCAATTTCTAAACTTGATTTTAAATGACGAATCTGGACTGTTGAAACTCGTCTACCTTACGAGTGATGCGTTTACTTACAAAAAAATGTAAACTTTTAATTAATTTTATCAAAATTAAAAGATTCATAAATTAATTTCAATGCATTCATTTTCTGAAATATTTTTTTACCACTAGACTTTATACAAAATTAATTTGAAAATTTTAAATTTTTGTATGTAGACGCATCACTCGTAATCAAGGTAAAAGAATTTCAACAATTTAGATTCGTTATTTAAAATCAGTTCGATAGATTTTAGAGTTGAGTTCACATAAGACTTGCTGAACTTAGGAACACCATGTTCTACTCAGAAATATAACTAGTACCTACCTACCTATGTCATTCAATTACAAGGGCAGAATTACATATTTCTCGCCGTAACATGCAAGAATATATAGCTAGAGGTCTAGCTAATCGTCTAGGGGAAGCTGCCAAGAAGCTATACATGAAGTTTGATCTCAGCTCAGCAGCAGAGCTACCAATAGTAAAATTAAAAAGGGCGTATAAGAAACAAAGGGAATAAACTAGTAGAGGAGATGAAAGCAACAAGGAGAGAGAGAGAGAGAGAACAGAGAAGAGAGACGCATGTGACGTGCATGTGAAATAATCTCCTCAATGGGGATAAGGAAAGAATGTCATACAAGCAGAGCACATGGGGAGACATCATTTAATCCCCCACTCTGCTTCACTCAATCTTTCCTTTTATTAAAATAAAGCAATACGCAAAAGAGGAGTGAAAGAAAAAAAAAGAAAAAAAGCATACAACGGTTTCACGTCTCCAGGAATTTTTTTTTTAGTAAATCTGATTCGCTTTTAAGATCCTTACAGCACTAATATTAAAGGATCTCTGTGTTAAAATCAGACGACTGAATTGGTTCGTTTAAAATCAGACGATCGAGATGTAGTGTTCTAAAAACGGGCCGGGCAGGACGGGCAGGGCACCGGGCGTGCACGGGCACGGGCGTCACGGGCACACGGGCAAAACGGGCCGGGCATCACGGGCAAAAAAAAAAAAAATTCTGCCCTGCCCATTTAATGCCCGTGCCCGTCACGGGCGCGGGGGCAGGACGGGCAGGGCAGAAATTTTTTTTTTTTTTTTTTACTGTTTTTTTTTTCTGTTTTTTTTTCTGTTTTTTTTTTCTGTTTTTTTTTTCTGTTTTTTTTTATAAATTCAAATTCTAAATAATTATAAATCCAAATTAATACCAATAAATTATAAATCCAAATTCATACCAATTTAAATTCATTTGACATAGTTGTAACTCGATAATTTTTGTTATAATAAAATATAAATTAAGCTCTTATTTTAAAACAATAGATTAAAAAATAAAAGTTACCCTCCTCTTTTATTCCGAGCTTGGGACCAGCTATGTAAAATAACATAGGCAGAGTTCTAACTTTTTTTTAGATCGCTACATTCCACCATTGATCGCTATTCCAACTCTACAATCGAACACACACATAAACTAATCTGGAATCAACGGAACTAGTAAACTACATTATAATTATAGAATTGCTGGAGCATATACCTTCCAGTACTTGAAATCGAACTGGAAGACAAAATGCTTGTATGAAACTTTTCCTGTGGCAATTGCACTTGCTACTGGTGCATTTCTCAGTACTGAAAAATATTTTTCATTATAAAAAAAATTTAATTAAGACACTAAAAATCTTAAACTTAATTTTTGAGGCTCTAAACGACGTTTTTTGGCGATTCTGATTTTCCGGATATCCGGGGTAAACCCCGGAGTGATGGCCACCACCGTCTCCTCCTCCCCTTTCCGAATTGGGGTCATACGCGCAAATCCGACTTTCCTAGCAAAAGTTATGGCCGTTTAAAGTTTAAAAAAAAAAACGATGTTTCCGGCCCTTGATCAATTTCATTTTTTAAAGTTATGGCCGTTTTATTTTTTCTAATAACATACAATGAAATATTTTACTTTTTCTTACAGCCGCGAAAAACCTAATCTGAAAAATATTGATCCGGATTATTTGTTTCAGTCCTTCTAATAAACTAAATTATATATTCAAAATAAAATCTAACCTATTAGTACAAATTATTTGTTTCAGTCCTTCTAATATTGATCCGGATTATTTGTTTCAGTCCTTCTAACATCTTTTATTAACCTATTAAAAATAAATCCGAAATTTTAAAAATAAAATCTAACATATTCAAAACAAATCTAATTACTTCACATATTCAAAAAAATAAATCTAACATATTTTATTAAGAAAATCTCTTGATTTAAAAATTCTGAATCATCCAAAACAATGATCTTCTATCTATTTGAAAAACACAATAAAGAAGTTACAAAAAATATAAAATGTTTCATATAAAAATCATATTTAATAGTCTATATTAATTGTTTGAACTTTGACCACACCTCCGAATGACCAACCGGGCAAAATAAAATCCGAATTTCAAAATAAAATCTAACATTTTCTAAAATAAATCTAATTACTTCACATTTCAAAAAAACAAATCTAACCTATTTTTTTAACCTATTAAAAATAAATCCGAATTTCAAAATAAAATCTAACATTTTCTAAAATAAATCTAATTACTTCACATTTCAAAAAAAACAAATCTAACCTATTTTTTTGACCTATAAAAAATAAATCCGAATTTCAAAATAAAATATAACATTTTCTAAAATAAATCTAATTACTTCACATTTCAAAAAAATAAATCTAACCTATTTTTTTTACCTATAAAAAATAAATCCGAATTTCAAAATAAATATAACATTTTCTAAAATAAATCTAATTACTTTACATATTCAAAAAAATAAATCTAACATTTCCAAAAATAAATCTAACATTTCCAAAATAAAATATAACTTCACATTTTAAAAAAAAAAATGGAGAGGTGGCAGGTGGGGTCCAGGGGGGGGGGAATTTGAATTCAAAATTTTGAATTTTCGGAAAAAAAAAAAAAAAAAAAAAAATTCCAGGGCACGGGCACTCACGGGCTCACGGGCTTCACGGGCAGGGAAAAAAAAATAGAGTCCGGCCCGTTTAACGCCCGTGCCCGTGTGCCCGTGTGCCCGTGAGTGCCCGTGGCACGGGCACGGGCAGGACGGGCACGGGCACGGGCACGGGCACGGGCAGGGCACGCCCCCGGGGGCAATTTTAGAACTCTATCGAGATGTATTAACTGAAAAAAAAAAAAAATTTAGTTAATGCAGATGATATGTGTTCCAGCCGGATAGTCATATAGATGCATATTCACATGTAATGAAGAAAAATTAAGACATAATTTTACGAGTAAAACTGAGTGTTCTTAAGTTTATTAAGTTTTTTTTTATGATGAATTTAATTTCAAACGATGGATTTATACTGTTTAAACTAATCTACTTCACGAATGATGTGTTTACATATATATAAAATTTATAATTTTTCAAATTAATTTAGAATAAAATAAAGCTGCCAAACAATGATGAAAAATAAATGCATTAAAATTAACTTATAAAATTTTATTTTACTATTTGATTTGATACTAAATTAATTTGAAAGTTTATAAATTTTGCATATAAATGAATCACTCGTGAAGTATATATATCGGTTTCAACAGTTTGAATTCGCTGTTGAAACAATTTTGATAGATTTTAGAGTTCAGCTCACCAAAGGGCGCCCTGATGTGCTTAAAACATCGATGATCCGAGTTCTATTCTAATTTTACAATTATTTTAAATAATATATTTTTTAATATTTTAGAAAATATATTATATAATTTTTTAAGTCGGATTAAGTCGCTCCCTTTCACACTTTGGTTCATTCTCTATATACAACAAGAAGAAGAACTATTAATTAGGATCATACAAAATTAAAGAAATTTGAGACATTTTTAATGCATTTTATAATTCTTTATGTAAAGAATAATGATTTGACCATGTTTGTCCACTGATAAAGGCACATGCACCAAAGAGAGAGATAAGAGGTGAAATTTTTAATTAAAATGTTAAATATTTAACTTGTATTCTTGATCTTTTACTTTCGAAAAGTAAAATATATTTGACATATTAATCATGTATACACAATCTCATTATGTAGATTTGTATACAAACTTTGGTAACAAATTTAGAAACAAAAGTGTTGCATTTATACCGGAGAAACTTTTTGAAATGAAGAAAATTAGTCATGAAAACTAGTTACACCGTTACTAATTTTGTCATATCACGTCATGTTACGTTTAATCATATCATATAGCAATTCGTGTGACGTGACTTTCATCTATTATTTTAGTCACATCACATACAAATAAATTTTAATAACATGTTGTGACGTGACCACGTCACATATATCTTTTTTTCACGATTTTTTAACATTTTTATTAATAAAAAATAATTATTAATCAACCAATCTAAGCTTTAAAGAGAAAATTAAAAGATTAAAGGTAAATAAAATTGGAGAGAGCTTTTTTTATAGAACCTGGAGAGAAAAGTTGAAGTATAAAAATGGAGACACTGTTAGCTGGACGAGATAAATTATAAAATATTCCATATTTTGCCATAAAATATAAAGCACTCTCTTTTCGGCTTTGCTTACTAATTAATATTCCAATTTTTTATTAATAAAAAATAAAATAAAAAATTTGGATTGTTTTGTGGTAAAATCGAAATATAAAAACACGGTATGGTTTATCCCGTCTGATACTGTTAGCTGGACGAGATAAACCATCACGTTCCGTTAATCTAATTCTAATTAGCAATAAAAAAAAATTGGATGGGATAGATCATCCCGTCCGTGAGTATAGCAAAAAAAAAAAATTCATTCTCTTATACAAAGACAAACTCAAATATATATATTGTTACAATGTTCGACGAGATAATCTATCTCGTTCAGACTTTTTTTTTTATTTAACAGAGTTAAAGAATTGAATTAGCGGATCATTAATATGGATGGAAAACTTTGTACCGTCTGAAAAACGGAATAAACCAATCAATTTTTTCTATATTTCGTTTTTTCCACAAAACATTTTTATTTTTTTATTTTTTTCAATTAATAAAAAAAATCGGAATTAATATGCCTTGGTAGTTACTATTTTCCCGACCTACTTGAAATGCGTGCAAAAGCTACCGTCAGGTGAGCACGTGCTTGCCGATTCCTCCAGTTAAAATTTCACCTCTCCTTCTCTCTCTCTCTTCTCTCCCATCTCCCCACCACCTTCTCTCTCTCTGCCCCCCCTCCACCAGCTGTTGCTAGCTGTCTCTTTTTCCTTCGCATGTGACCTCCCAAACTACCCACCACCTCCTTCCTACTCAAAACTACAAATCCCGTCGCTCTACTTGATTTCCCTTTCCATATCAACTGTCAAGCTATCGCATTATAACACTTCTACCAACAAATACCTATAGCTAGCCAGTACACACACACACACATATATATACATATACCTCCTTGCTAGCTAGCTTTTCAAATCAAGCTTTCTCTGTCAAAATGGCGCAACTGCCACCCAAAAGCCCCACAATGGCGCCATGGGTCAACGAGTTCTTTGAATTCTCAGCTGTCAGGCGTGGAGCCCACCGCCGCTCAGCAAGTGACTCGGTGGCATTCCTCGAGGGACCTCAGGAGTTTGACCGTCTTGATGACGAGCAGCTCATGTCCATGTTTGCTGATACTGAAGATGACATGACAGCAGCTGTTGGTGACACAAAGCGGGAGAGTGACAGCAGAAGCGGGTCCGAAGAGCCTCAAAATGTCAAGGCTGAACCGGAAAATGGGGCGGCCGAGGCAGGCGACACACAATTTGTTGATCCCAAAAGGGTTAAGAGGTAAGTAATCAGATAATAATGAATAAAAAATGTAATGAATTACTGTAATTAAAATACATTGGTGTAGGTATTGTACTACCAGGTGGAATTGGCATTGCGCACTGTAATTCTCAAGTCTTTGTAATGAATTACTGTAATCCTTGCTCTAAATTTTGGCAACATCATATTTCATTTTCGAATTTCTGCATGCGTTCAGCAATTCTAAACACATGCATCCGAAAATAAAATTAATTACAAGAATGGGACAGTATCCGCAAGAGTAAAAAGTGACTATCCGCTATTAAATGTATACGTTAAAAATATTCTATCTGATCAGTATATACTTTTGAGCGCGCTATTTAGAACGAAATATTATTGTTTTATTTAATATTGAGATAGACATAAAAGATGATCCATTCTTACATGGGTAATTTCAAGTTTATTAGAGAATTAGATGAGTGAATTTAAAATTGGATTTGACAAGGAGAATTTGGTAGACAAATTAAAATAAGCTAGCTGGCAATGCACAAGCAGTCACATGCATTATAATGGTGCATGTTATATTTAGTCAACTTGGAATACTTCCTTTACCTTTCTTGCAAGGACATGAGTTGAGTGCATACGTCAAAGAATCTAGTAACAGTAAATTGCATGAAAAGCCCTCATTAAGTTATTGGGAATTCTTTTAATTCACATTATATAAATTAATTGCTACAAAATATAATTCAATACTCTTTTTATTGAAAATTTAGTAGAAATCAATTTATATATAATATATATACTTCATGGTATATATGCATGATAATTGAACCAACGTCCCCGGTTTGTAGTTGTGAAAAAAAATTAATTAAATCCCTGAAATCCATTTTGTTTTTTTTTTCACAGAATACTGGCAAACAGACAATCTGCACAGAGGTCACGAGTGAGGAAACTGCAGTATATCTCTGAACTAGAGCGCAGTGTAACTACATTACAGGTAATAATTCTAGTTCTAAATGGGAAAAGAAGAGCTTTAATTTTCTTATTAAATATATAATATATAAGTAAATGTCTTTGCTTATTAAATGTTAAATGTATACTGAACCTTGACTCAAAATTTAGCTACCAAACCCTTTTGAGTGGAGAGCAGTTTGGGTCTGATGGGCTCGATAACCTTCCGACCGGCTTTAAAATCCGTATGCACGGATATTAAAGCGGATCGGACGGTTATGAAGCCCATCGCACTCATTGAGTCCGATGGGCATCGGACCCAGACTGCAAAAGAGAGGAATTTAATCAAAGCAATCAATTAATATTTATGCTTTTGAGTGAGGAATTAATTAATCAAAGCAATCAATTAATTAATATTTATGCTATATATTGAAAAAACGCGTGAACGTGTAATTAATTATGAACTGTGCACTTATAATTTATTACTGTTGCTGAACAGATGGAGGTTTCTGCATTGTCTCCACGAGTAGCATTTTTAGATCACCAGAGGTCACTATTAACTGTAGGAAATAGCCATCTCAGACAAAGGATTGCTGCTCTTGCTCAAGATAAGATTTTTAAAGATGGTACGTAATTAATATTAGTGTTGTTTGCCAATAACCAACTGCTCTAGATCTTATATATATTTTAATTAAATGGTGTGTACTACTAGAATTATAACTAAGAACAAAAATTGCAGCACATCAAGAGGCATTAAAGAAGGAAATAGAAAGGCTGCGTGAAGTGTACCAACAGCAAAATAAGCTAAAGAAAGTAACTGGTACCGACAATGATTCAGACTCGATGCAGATACAATTCGAGAAGGAGCATGTCAATCTCGCCGCTTGAAAGTCGACTAATTGTGACTTAATTCCTATTATGGGAACTAAATTGTGATTAAGTGTGTTTGATCCAACATCCTTGTATTAGTAGAGAGGATTGTATTTGTACCATTATTGGTGGTGTTAGATGGCTTAATTTAGCTGCATTCTTTGGTGTAATTTATTTTTTTTTCTTTAACATTTTTGTGATTATTTTCTCAAGTGTAATTGAGTTGATCAAATTTTAAGGATTTGTTGGGTATATGTTCTAATTCTGTGCCCATTAATTTCACCTGGCTGTCACACTGTAAATTAAGTTCAAAAAAAAAAAAAAAAAAAAAAGATGTTGCTACTTCTTTACTTTAATTTGTGTGAGTTAATTCAATAAAATGAACACTCATGCCAAATTAAGTCTGCAATTAAATTAATCCATGATGATTTTTATATATGTGTAGAATATTGAAGACAACTAATTAAATTAGAAGGATGGAAACAAGGTTTCAGAAAATTTAGGGGCTAAATTGCAAATGAACTAGCTTTGTTACATGCAATATCTCAAAAAAAAAAAAAAATTACGAGAAAAATTAAATTGAAATAAAAGCATACATATAATTAGAATTAGTAGGAAAGGCAATCCGTAATCACATGCAAAGAAGGTCAATTGTCCAACCTAGCTAGAACAACTTCTTGTTTATTTATTTAACACAGTACATGTACGAAATTTTAATTTTGTACCCACCGAATACAATTAATATTCCATAGCACATGGTATACAATATATTCATATGCATCAAAGCTGTGTTATATATTTATAGAACTTATATATGCAATAGGAATAGACTAGCAAGAAGAAACCGAATCACCAGTGCATGTGGGTTTGGAAGGAAAAAGAAGGGAATGATAGAGAAAAATATATAGGCAAAGATTGTAGCATAATAAAAGCAAAGAAAGAAGGTAAAAAAGATTTTTAAAAAAAAGGAATAAATAAAGAGAGGAGAGAAGGAGAGACAGCATGCAGCCCACACCCTGTTTGAGGCCATGTGGGTTGTGGGAAATCCGATCTCATGCATTCATTTCTTGTATTTCTTCCCTCCATTTTTGATTTAGCTTTACAGCCAGTTTCTCCTTTAATAACCTACATTTTTTTTTTTGGGTACATAAGCGTACTGATGGTTTTGAGACCTGATTGATAGATACCAAAAGTACTTTTGGAGGATTTTTGTGGGCCAAAATGTGATGCTTAAGATTCAACCTCAATTATGCCTTGATGGGTAAAAGTAACAAAAACAATTGGATGACATGACCCGTTTCAACCCGAATCAAAGTTTACATGCCCGCTACAATTACATAGAACTGTTTTGAAGTTGTTTTGCCATGATGCTTCAAGTATAATATAAGGTTAATAATGCAATTAAGCATCAAAGAAGTTCAAAAGAAAAGAGATGATTGGGACCAGTGTTGTAAAAAATGATCGTTTAGGCCGATTAATCGATCGATTAGTTATTGGCGGTAATCAAACTATTACAGAATTTTCCGACTATTCGGCCGATTATTCCCGATTAATCGCTTCGCAGTATCATGTCTGTCCGATGAGCTTATTTACAACACTGATTGGGACTGAATTGATCCATATTTAATTAGTCGAAGTTGACATAATCAAGTCAATTCATTCTCAAAAAGAGTATAAATAACAATACAACCTGACAACTGGAAAACAAAAGAGCAAATTTGGGCGATTACTGTGCTATAATATTGAGTGGGTCTTCCAATTCATATATTAATTCTGGTACGGTGTGATTTAGTTTTGCACGGTCATGGACTTAGTTGATATTGACATATAATTAGGGGAACCGGATCATCTGGCTCTCTATGGGCAGAAAAGTCCTGCTCCTAAAATCATTAACATGTAGATCTGAAGTGGATTTTGACATATAAAAATTGAATATAGTTTTATCCCGGACCTACTCTAGATCCACGCGTCAGTGACTTTAGAAGCAGGAGATTCGGTTCCATAATTAAATCGCTATCTCGACCATTATAAAACCCCAAATTAATGACACTAGAACCCAGTATTAGGTACACAAAAGCCATACCTGACTAGATCAAACAATTAATGAATTACTTACTATTGCTATATTCTTTTTTTATTTTTCTCTTTTCTGAAAAAGCCTAAACTCATTAAATGGCCGGAAAAGCTTGAAGGACAATGAAAGAAACCATTAAATGGCAATTCCAAGGAAACTCATTTATGTAACTACCTGATCTACTAACATTGTTCTGGCTGTAATCATGGTTTCTGAGTTTTGTTTTCCTAATAACTCATTCCTTATCCATTTCATTAAAAGAAAGATAAAAATAAAAGGAAAAAAGAAAAAAAAAAATGTGAAGTTAGAATCTGATCTATATGCTCTAAGAGTTGTCTGTTGCGAGAGAGAAATTGAGAAGAAAGTGACCAAACAGACCCAATTAATTATATTTATTGTCATATATTAGGCTGGTAGTAAATTAGGTAATACAGTCAAAGTGTGCAGCTATTAGGGCTGTAAACGAATCAAACCAAATCAAACTTACTCTAATTTGAATTTGAGTTTGAATAAGATTTGAACCGAACTGGTTTGGTTTGTTTCAAAACGAACTTCAATCGGACGAATTAATTGCGAACTACAAATTTTTACGAATCGAAGTCAATTGAATCACGAACTACGAACTTTTTGGCAGTCCTAATTATACTAGTAGTTTATGCATTATTTTTCTTCACGCGGAACAAAATTCACACAATTTCCTTTTATCTTTTACCTTTCACGAATTCACACTGATGCATTATGGGCCAACCCAAATTTTCTTTACCTTTTACACTGCTAGATTGATTAAAATCACAGCATGGACCTAGTCAAATGAAACTTATTCCATTGTTAATTTGTTACACTGCTTAAGCATTTTTCTATTATAAGTTCCCGTTATATTAACAATTTTGAGTTCTAATATAAGTTTGGTTCATGCATTATAAAGATTGATGGTTGAAACCATTTGTTGCATATTTGAGATTCGAACCTAAATAGTTCGCGAATTAATTTCGAACGAATATACCCAGTTTGAGTTTGAGTTTGAATAAGATTTGAACCGAACTAGTTTGATTTGTTTCAGAACGAACTTCAATCGAACGAGTTAATTGCGATTTTTTTTTTCAAACCGAAGTCAATCGAATCACGAACTACGGATTTTTTTTACAGCTATATAGAAGTTAAAGAAAAATATAATTTTTTTTATCCCGCTCCCCCCTCTTTTCTTTTACCAAGTCTTGCCCTGCACTTGATTCCATGGCATAGGGTCATTTTAGCTGCAAAACAAAAGGAAAAAAAAAAAAAAAAGGTACCAAGAAAACGAGAAGCAATAGCATTGGTTCCATGCACTATCATTACAAAAACAAAAAAGGGACCAAGAAAATGATATTGGCCGTTCATGCAAGTGTCTAAAGCATGGTGTCAGTGAAACTAGATCAGTTCTGGTATTGGCCGTTCAGTTCTGGTTTGATCGATCTGTCAGATTGGAACAACAATTGACATGCCAGACTGAAGGCATGTGTTTCAAATTGGCCTTATATCCCTTCTATCCAACATGCTCCAGGCCTCCAGCTGTTCAAGATCTTACAAAAAATAAAACAAAAAGAAAGAAAAAAATGAATGCTGGTCCCAGAAACCATTTTCTTACCTTTTGTTTTGAGCCCACATGGTAATGCAAGTTTTTGCTTGAGACCATCAGATGATAATCATTGGCATGTGATTGTGTCCCAGCCTCAAACAAATATCCATGTTAGTGTATAATGGATGTAAAAAGAGAAATATCAACTCATGGAAACTTCATACAGCAAGAACAGGAATTACATTTGGATCTTACTATTGTACCAGTCAGTCGGCTCTGTACATGTATATTACATAAGTTCAGGTGTGTATTAAGAGTGTCCCTTCTTTATATCTTGATGGGTTGCATTTTCTTTTCATTTTTTTTTTGGGTATGTCTGTGGTTTAAATGGCAACAAAGCCAAATTACAAACAACTGAGACATACGATTGACTATGGATTAGTCTCAAATCAGCAATATACCAGACCAAAGTTGCCATCTTCTTAGTCTTAGTACAAGAATGCACTGGTACCAGGCAACCAGAACATAATGTTTATGGTCAACTAAACCTCAACAAAGCCCAAAACGTAACCTGAAGCTTGGTAAAATCAGACAATATGGTACAGAAATAATGCACTGGTACTAAGATCAGCATGCGATTGCCATACTGATCAATTAACTAGCTACTCAAACTACATCAATTTAACTAGCTTCCCAAAAGTCCCAAAAATTGAGCACAGGGATAGCCGTAAAGATATGATATTAAACGTTATTGAAAGAGAACATTCTTCACTAATCTTGAAGCAATGGAATAACAATAAGCAAAATATGAATTACCAATGAAAAGACAATATACATGTCAATCGGTACAAAATTTGCACTAGTCTCTTCATCAAGGAAACATGACCTTACCAGTACTTTCCAATCTAGTAAACAAGTAGCAATAGGCTCCCTTGAGGTATGTAGGCAACCACTCAGGTATTCTAGGTATGACTAAGGCTCAACTACAAAATTAAACGAGCCCACAAAAGCCCAAATAAAAAAATAAAATTGCATAAAAACTCAGATCCCTGCTACCAGAAATGAATAATTGTACTGGCTTCAAGACAAGCACAGAAATAATGGCAAGGGTTTATATTAAACCATGTTATAAGAAAAGATTCTTCACCATTAAGCACATTGAACTAATAGAACGGTCCCAAGTAGAGGGACACCAGTCCCATTTCCCATCAATGAGACGAAACTCAACAACCAATTTATTTCCAAACCTGATGAGAGTTTTATATCATACTTCTTACATAGATGTGCAAAAGAACAGTTCTTCAAGCAAATCAACGATAAAAAGGTGAAACTGTACTTAAACAACATATAATTGAGACTCCAAATAACCTAGACTAAACACTATAGTTATGATCAGCATGCATAAGATAAACAAAAATACAGAACAAAAGATGATGCTAGTCAATCAACACATAATTACTACTTGCATAATAGATTCCTCACGAATTAGGATTTCTCATGTTCGTTTTATTGCATAGAATCACTAGCAATAAATACTCGAAACACAGAAACATCATCTAACCATTTACATCCATTTTGTAACCTACATTTCTGTGCCCTCAACAGAAGGCAAACTTTCTTTGCTCTCCTCTTTCTTCTTATAGCTCTCAATCCCACCACCAAGCTCCCCTGCCCTCCTCTCTAACCCTGACACGCGGTCCCCAAATCCTTCAAACTTCTCGAACCAGTCCCTTTGAAACTGCGAAATTAAACCAAGTGCCACCTGCTTCATCTCAAATTCTCTCTCTAGCCTTTGCCTCTCAACCTCCTTAGTGGAAATTACCAAACCGCCCCCTTGTGGCACATCTCCATACACTGGCTTTTCCCTCTCCTCCCCTTTTGGATATGTCTTCCTATACTCAGAAAAGGCATGTCGGGTCTGTTTCAGTGCCCGCTTATAGCCCGATACAAGCTGGGCCATGACATTCATCTCTTGTTCGTACCGGGACAGTTCGGCATTGTATTTCTGCTGGGTCTCAAACCTGGACCTCTCCAGCTGGTGCATCACCTGATCCTTCTCTTGAATCATAGCGGTGAGGTACTGCACTTGCATTTGCGCATTGATGACATCTTGGTTTCTCTCATTGTAGAGTGCTCGGGCCTTAGCCATGCATGCATCGAAAGGAGATGATTGCTCGTAGGTCCAGTTGTCTGTTTCACTTCGCATGCGCTTGGTAGCTTGCATGTCAGCCCTGTCTTCCTCCTCTTCCTCATCATCTTCCTCTTCTTCCCTGTCCTCATCTACCTCTGTAAGCGGCCTCTTACTGGTGTTCGTAAAGAAGAATGAACCGGTGTTATTTGCCTCTCCATTCATAGACAAGAAATCACCCGAGTTCAGTTCATGGTTGTTGAGATCTGACCCCGTACTATACAGGTTCACACTGTTGACATTCTCCATTGCTTGTAGGAGATCAGTGGACGAATCCATCCTCTGAAAAGAGTGCATGTACTGTTCTCCTTCCTCGTCGACCTCTGTTATACCATCCATACCGGGTTTGCTCAAACTTTCAAACCCGAACCCTCTAGACCCACAAGGCTGAAGAGAGTGCTCAAAACCTGTCTCGCCTTTCTCTTGCGTGACCCCCCAGTTAAGTGGGCCACCTTCAAAGCCGCTGTTTTCTTCACCTGATAATCCTAAGCTCAAGCCGGATCCAGGTCCAGGCTCAACCATTTCATCAGCACCGGCAGCTGCCAACTCCTCCAGGGATCTGGTTTTCTCTACACCATCTTCACCCTCATCCTTGTCCTCTTCCTCTTCCTCTTCCTCATCTTCAGCCTCTTCCATTACTACATCGGCGGATGCTTCAATTTCTGGTACCAGTTCAGGTACAGCCTTGGCTTCCACTGGTAACTGTTCAAGCAATTCAGGTTTCTGGCACTTGATCAGTTGCTGGAGGTATGGTGCGTAGTAACATGTACCAGTTTGGGGTACCTCCTTTAGCTCTTTTACCACAAAACCCCAAATTAACCCAGCCCAATCGACCTTACCAGCCTGACCCTCTTTCACTAGCTGAGTGGCCTCAGCCACTTCCGGCGGAAGAATGCATGCATCTTCATCTTCTTGCAGATGAAAAAGCATGTAACTTGAAATGAACTCTGACAAGATGGACCCTGCCTCGTCTGACCTAAAAAGACCATGGTCTGGTTCCTCAATTGGATTCTTAACAAATACAGGTAATGAAAGTGCTCGCACTAAAGCAGCTTTTGTAACAGTGATATTCTCCCCGTTTACCCAACTCTTTTTATTTGAATGATCATAAAAAGCGATTAAAGATGCGATTAGATCAGAACGAAGATCTTGGTCGAGGTTAAGGTGCGCAAAATCCCACAGGCCCAGAGCACGAAACAGCGGTTCGTGCTTGGAGAAGTCAGAGAAAGAGAATAAAGGCGAGAAAGGCACCAATTTTAGGTTTTCTTTGAGCATAGAAAGCTTCTCTTCTCCCATGGTTTTGTGCTTCTTTGAAAGGGCTTTGCATTTCTTTCGAGGTTTACGGGTCGACTGAGCCGACCCAGATGGTTTCTCCGGCACGGCGACGTCTATCGTCGCCGGATCGGACTCGGGTTCGGGTTCGGGTTCGGGTTGCGGGTTTGGTTCCTCGGATGCGGATTCGACTTGCGGGACGACATTTGGTTCCTCAGGTGCGGATTCGGGTAGAGGGGATTGCGGATCTGGGGATTGAGACATTGTCGGATTAGATTGCGACTCAAGATTCTGCTAGATTTGAGAGAGGAGCAGTTGTTTTGATTGTGCTTCTTCTTCCTCTTTATATTCAACTTGAGCGCGAGAATGGAAAGACTACGGAAGAGGAATGTTATGTTTTTTTTCTCCCTAGGGTTCTTCGGGTTGAATTCGCATCCTCTCAGATATAGCAAACTTTGAGTGTTTTTATGGAAAATCTTGACTGTTGAAATACGCACTGCACGAATCTTAAATATAAATAACACTGGCCCCCACGCTTTTCTCCAATAGGCACCGTAAACGTCGGGCACGCAAAAGTTGAGATATCTCAGAGGATACGCACTCTTTTCACTCCATCCTTTGAGTTTGCCATTTTTATTATATTCCTAAATAAGGTTTCTATATTTTATACCTTTGTCGTTAGGGATTGAATTCTCTGCCCCCCAAGGGGCAGGATTTTCCTGCTCCTGAGTCACTGAAACGCGGGCCACACCAAAACTAAAAATCAATATTTAAATTTATAAACCCGTCTGGACCCACTTGTCAGTCTCACTGCCCCCCGGGGAGCAGGTGATCTCTATCCTTGTCGTTATGCCTCTATTTGTAAATTTTGTAATCACAAAAATTCTAAAATTTATATGTTAAAATAAAATTATTAAATGTGATTTATATTATTTTTTTTCTACATGAACATAAAAAATTATAATCTCCATTCTTATATAATGCACGTAGTTGTCTTGATCCGCCAACGGCTAAGATTGAAAGATGAATTTTCAGATTTAATATTAGCCCTCCAATCACATAATATGTCTTCTTTTGATTAAATACATCTATTTTATGTGTAGAAGTCTAAATTTAGTTGAAAATATACTCGCCACACATACTGCTATACAATTTGTCACAATTAAGAATGAATCTCTAACGATATGTTTTCTTATTCCTCCTTAAATATATTTTTTTATTCATGTAATTAAATTATTTCCTTATTTCTCCATTTTTTTTATTCATGCATTTATAGCATATCTTATAAAATAAATGGATTCATTGAACCTACAAGTTCTAAAAATATTGTACAGAGAATGAAAATTTTCAAGAAAAAATACATATGATTTTATGAAACATGCATATAGTAGAGTGTTCATAAATATGAGAGGATATAGGAAATATTGTATCTTTTTATTATTAGTTAATAGGATATAGAAAATATTGACCTTTTAGCCCAGAAAAAATGTAGCTTAATTAATTATTTTTTTAGCTGGTTAACTAAATTCGTTTATTATTATAAATGAAGATTATCAACTTTTTGTCGAATTATTGTCCTCTTTAGTTATTATATGATTTGAGTAATATTCCAACAACATAATTCTTTGGCATATTTTTTTTAAAGACAAAGGTTGACATTCTTTGGTTGGTTAAAAGTAAGAAAATACTCTATGCTCGCTGTTTTAATGTGTGTATTTTCGTAAATATTGTTCATTTTTTATTTTTTAATTAATATATTTTTCGTATTTGTTTGTTCATTTTCATAAATGTTACAATATATTAAAGATAATCACACTGATAATGATATTTCAAGAACTTTTTTCATGTTATATTTGATCTATTTTTTCCATTTGTTATTTCTTTCATTGTTATTTATTATTTGAATTTTTGTTTTTTTTCGTGTGTCTTTTATTTTTATTTAATTTTTTTTCTTAATTTTGTGTGAATGTCAAACAAAAAGATATCTTCATATTATATTTAATTTTATAATATGTTTCCGTTGGAACGCACGGGCACAATACTAGTTATTTATTATAGTTATATATGAATAAATAAGTTGAAAAATCAATATTCATAATTTATTCACATCACTATATTTTTGCAAGTTTTAATATTAATCAAAACATAATTTAAATGTCATAATCTTTTATTGCATACAAAATATGATTATATCTAATGATTTTATTTTAATATTTTAATTTTAGATTTTAAGTTAGTTTGGTTCTACAAAATAAGATATAATGGACTGAAATTTTTAGTTTGGTGTCTGATTACCGCCCGATAAGTGTTTGTAATCTGCTGTACAAGGTAATATCGAAGCTAATCACTAGAAAGATGCAACCATGGATAGACTACCTTATTTCCCCGGCTCAAACAGCGTTTGTCCCTGGCCGAGAAATCTCTGAGAACATAATTCTTCTGAGAGAAATCTTGCATAGTTTCAAGTCCATGAATGGCGGGGAGGGTAATTTTGTCTTGAAAGTGGATTTAGCAAAAGCTTTTGATAGGGTTGAGTGGAGGTATCTCTTCTCGTTGCTGCCATATTACGGTTTCTCTCCAACCTTATGCAAGTGGATTGAAGCTTGTGTAACCTCCTCAAAATTTACAATTCTATTTGATGGGAAAGGAGATGGTTTCTTAAAACCAAAGAGGGGTTTACGACAAGGATGTGCCATGTCTCCATATCTGTTCATAATATCCATGGACCCACTCTCGAGAATGTTGGAGGCAAGTAGAAAGGTAGGAAATTTGAATGGGCTCAAATTGGCAAGATCTGCTCTTCCGCTCACAAATTCAATGTTTGCGGATGATCTCCTTCTCATGGGTGGTTTGAATTTCAGGGAGGTTGATGAGTATGTGAGGGTAATGTCCATTTTCTGCTCTATGTCAGGGATGGCAATCAACCCGAGCAAGTCAAAGGTTTGGTTCAGTGCAAACTCAGACCAGGTGACAAGAGAATGGTTTCTCCAGTACATGCAAATTCAAGAGGTGGAGGCCGGTGAGAGCTTCTTGGGGTGCCCGGTTAAGGTGACAGCTAACTCGGATTTCGACTACATTGTTGAAAAGTTTCAAACCAGATTGTCCTCTTGGAAATCCAGATTATTGTCACATGCAGGAAGATTGATCCTTTTAAAATCTGTGCTCGAAAGCCTGCCAGTCTATGCCATGGGCACGGTAATTTTTCCTGCAAAGGTAATTGCAAAATTAACTGCCATAATGAGAGAGTTTTTCTGGGGCTCTACAGATGATAAAAAGAAAATGCCGTATGTGGCATGGGAGAAGATTACTAAGCCCAAAGGGTTGGGGGGACTGGGGTTGCGGAGTCTAAAAGAATTAAATCAGGCCCTTGTGATGAAGAATGTTTGGAAGATAGTCTCGGGGCATGAATGTCAGTGGGTGAGGGTTATTGAGTCGAAATACTATCCTAGAGGCACTTTTTGGGGGACATGCCGAAGAACCAATTGCTCAAAGTTGTGGCCTCAATTAATAGAGTTAAGAGAGGTTATCAGACATGAGGTGGCTTGGCGTATTGGGGATGGAGCTAATATGGCGGTATTTTCTCAACCTTGGTTCCCTCAATGGAATCAGTTTATTGCTAGCACAAGGGAACAGAGGGAAATGAAGGTGCTACAGTTAATTGACCCTGATACGCATGACTGGAATTTTCAGATTTTACAGCAGGTTTTTGGTTTCTCAGTTGCACTTTCCATAGCCACAAATGACGTCATTAGGCCAAACCCGGCTCCAGGACAAGACTGTCTCCTGTTTACTTTTGCTAAGGATGGCAAGTTCACTGTGAAAACTGTCTACCATATGCTTAAAGGAACTCAAATCCAGTCAGGAGATAAAGAATTTTGGAATTGGATGTGGGGGCAAAATGGACTTTTGCCGAAATTCAAATTGTTCATCTGGAGGTGTTGTTTAAATGCAATTCCAGTACATGCAATAATCTCAAGAAGAATTTCATCTCTATCGTCGCAATGTAAGTTGTGTGGTTCTGCGGAGGAATCAATCACTCACACACTGTTTCACTGCAATTTTGCGAGGTCGGCATGGCTGGCATCCCCCCTGGGGATCAGGTCCGACTGTCTGACAGGGAGCTTCGAGGAAATTGTGCGAGGAGTGAGACAGGTACTAGGTGATAGAGAGTTCCCAAAGTTCATATCCATTACATGGGCTGTCTGGAGGAGCAGAAACGAGGCGACATATGCAGGGAGAACTCAAACATTGAAGGTGTGTAGAGAGTATTGGCAGCGAGCGATGGATGAGTCTCTTATATTTCAATCCGGCACCACTGTGCAGCAACAGTGTAGAGGTCTGGAGTTAGGTCAATATCTCACAAATCAACCACTGGTAAGTACTGGCTATCACTGTTTTGTAGATGGGTCTTGGGACGAATCGGGAGAGGCGGGTGTGGGGCTGGTACTTATTAACAATGGTGAGATTAAACAGTGGGTGTCGAAGTCGGTACAAGCGGTTAGTCCCTCGCAAGCTGAAGCTTTTGCTGTCCTCATGGGGTTGAAGGCACTGCAGCAGGGTCAAATTTCTGGTGGAATTGTGCACTCTGACTCTGCTGATATGGTGAGATCGTTATCAGGTGGATTTCCTAATATCTTTGATTGGAGATCGTATGGTCAGATTTGGGAGGCTTGGAGATTGATAAGAGGAAGCCAATTTTCTGTCAGTATGAACTACTGTCCCAGAGAGAATGAATACATTAAAATTGCCCATAATCTAGCAAATCAGGGTAGACAATGTAAATGGGATAGGCAGGGTACCTCTTTAATTGATTCTGACATTCTGATGTAGTTTGTAATAGGCCTACGGGCTGTCAATGAAGCAAAAAAAAAAAAAAAAAAAAAAATTTCAAATCATACACCCATTTTTGTAAGAATTGCAAATATACCTGATCAGCTAAATAATCCTACGCGCCAGATCTGACTTATCTAGCGGGTTATTTACATACCCAATTTTTCCACGTAATAGCCTGCAAACTGACCCGCTAAATTATTTAGCATGCCGAGTATATTTAAAATTTTGCAAAAATATATGTATGATTTGAATCCTCTTCTGAAATATCAAATATTATTCAAACAGAGTTAATATTTTTTAGATGAGAGAGTTCATAATAATTTTTTTATCATTTTATCCTTAGTTTTGAAATTGTTATTTCATAAGCTTTTGGCTCTTTGCTGATACAAGCTGAGAACTGATTTAACTATTATACTTTAATGTACTATTATTATCACAACAATTTTATCAATAATAATTTAAAATTTGGACTTCAAACGATTAATATAAGCGGTTGATTTTGTTTAATTTTTAAAGTAATGCAATCAAACAAAAATCAATGGAAAAAGTCAGCAGAGCAAATTAATCACAGTAAACTGTTTATTTCTCAATCTTGTACCGAACGAATTATGAACATTTTAATGTTGTATATGAAAGCATTACTTTACAAAGAAAAAAAAAATGAATAGCCTATATTTTTAAAATTAAAAAATTAAAAGATTTTGTTTGGGATCATTATATTGTGCGATCCATATACGAACAATTTGTTTGGTTGTGATCAGATATATTGGTATGAAAGTAGAACTAGGGTGTTGCTAAGTTTATCAAGCTCCTTTGTGAATTTAATTTTAAAATTTATTAGATTGGCTTCAAATGACGTATTCAAACTGTTGAAATTCTTTCATCTTACGAGTGATGCATCTACATGTGAAAATTTTAAATTTTCGAATTAATTTAGTATAAAGTTAACTGGTCAAAATTAGAAAGTTTATATATTAATATTAATGCATTCATTTTTTGAACGCATTTTGACCACTTGATTATATACAAAATTAATTTAAAATTTTAAAATTTTCGCATGTAGATGCATCACTTGTAAATTAAAACTATTTCAACGATTTGAATTCGTCGTTTTAAAACCAATACTTGATAAAGACTTATGTAGCAATGCTTGGGCCTTAGCCCACTTTGGCGGATCCGAATCTACTGCGATTTTTTATCCATGAAGAGTACCCTACAATTTCTGTTTTTTTAAATCTAACTGTTGAATTGTTTCGAGATTCGTGCACAAAAAAATCAGTTATTTTGAGATACGTGCACAAAAATAATTGGATAGCTGAATTTGAAAAACAGAAATTTTAAAATTACTATTCATAATATTCAGATCACAGCAGATCCAATTCCCACTTCGGCAAGATCTCTAGTCTCCTCTTTTAAAATTTTCTGTTTCTTTTCTCTCGATTTTTCTCCATGTTTCTCCGTGTGGCAGATATACTATGGTAAAAAAATGCATCTTGTGAAAAACAATGTACACTCGGGTACAATTTCCGATTTTTTTATTAATAGAAAAAATATTAAAAAAAATCAACAATAGTTAATGAATTTGACATATTTCAAAATATAAAAAATTGTTATGGTTTATAACGTCCCATCGGACGTTATAAACCATATCGTCCAAATTAGAGAAATATGTAAACCACTAATTAACAAAATAATAAAAACAAATAAAACTCGGCGTTACTGTCTATAACGTCCGGACTCAAACTTGAGAAATTATGTCCTTTAAAAGTTAATTATCAAACTCGAGAAAATTTTTGCAAGGGCAATTACTTCACACAGTCAAGACGGTATAGACATTAATGTCCTATGTGTTTTTGTTGTTGTCTTGTTAATTAGGAGTTTAATTGAGTCCGTTAATCTAAACGTGATGATTTATAATGTCTCGTCAGACATTATAAACCATAACGGTTTTTTTTATATTTCAAAATCTACTTAATTCTTAAACCGTTCGATTTGATTTAAAATTTGAGTTTTTGTCCAAAGCAATTTGGACAAAGTCTCATCCAAAGTCAGTCTTAAACCATCTGATTTGATTTAAAATTCGCACCAATGGTTTAGATTTACAGAATCATTAAAATTTATTAAGTTTTAAAAATATTTTCCCTAATCTTAATGCAAATCAGATGGTTAGGTCTAGCATTGGATGAGATATTGTCCAAAGTCATTTTGACAAAATCCAATTCCTTACTATTGTCAAAAAAAATTTCCTACTAATAAAAAATCGGTATATAATTTGGATGAAATTATGGTCGTCCACCACTAACACAATTTCGCAAATGTGAAATTTGTTTTTAATTGATCGAATCACATTCTTGGGGATCTAACATCTAAAAGTTAGAGATTTTTTTATAAAGCATAAATAAAAAAATTAAAGTTAAGCTGTCGATATAATTACCGATGGATTTATAAAAAGCATAAGGAACGGCTTGTCAAACCGTTCCCCAATTTTTTTTTTTTATGAGAACGACTTCGGAAGTTGTTCCCTGATAATTTTTCATCTATTTCGCACCAACAGCACAGCAGCTGCAACAGAAAATTCGGAAATTTCCTTCTTCCGCGAAAAAAAAAATGAGAGAACGGCTTCGCAAACCGTTCTTGCGCGAGGAAAAAAAATAGGGAGAACGGCTTCCCAAGCCGTTCCAGTGCCAAAAAAAAAATAGGGAGAACGGCTTCCCAAGCCGTTCTTGTGCCAAAAAAAAAAAAGGAACGGTTTGCGAAACTGTTCCCCTGAGCCTTTGCGACATCCCAACCGTTTAAATACGATCTCCGCGAATCTCAAAACTCCAATAATACTGGGACCCTACGGTTCCCCGAATAGAAACCGGACACGTCGGTCACGCAATAAATGAGAAATGAGATATCTAAGAGCTATTTCCTTCTCTTCCCTTCCCATCACTTTCTCTCCCCAAAATCGTTCCCTCCCCCATTTTCTGAGTTCGTTCTCCTCCAAAGGTCAGTTACTCAAATTTTTTTTTCAGCCCTCAATATTTTACTATTTGTTAATCTAATTATATATAATTGTATATTTTTTAAAGGACAACCAAACAAGCTTTAGATCTACAATTTTGGTGAGGTATGTAGTTTAAATTTTTTTTTATTAAATATCCGAAATTTTTTAGTTTAAATAAGTAATTTTATTGTTAAATGAAGGGGTTAATTGATAGTTTTGGTATAAATTGAGGGTATATTAAGAAATTTAGAATTTTTTTAATTTGAGGGTATATAAATAAATTGTAGAAATTTTTTTTTTAGTGTAATTTAAGTATTTTAGCTTAATTTTAATAATTGTAGAATGATTTAGTAATTTAGGTTTGTGCATGTAGTATAAATAATTGTAGATTGATTTAGTTTTGTTAGTATAATTTTAGTAATTGTAGAATGGTTTAGTTTGCATGTAGAGTAAATTTTAACAAATGTAGGAAAAAAATTATTTTAAAGCAATTTAGGCTAGTTTTTTCCTATGTAATTTTTTTTAATAATTTAGATTGTGGAATTTCTTTAAATAAATTTCTTTTTTTTTACTGTGTAGTTTATTTATTTGTAATTTTATGTATATTGTAGGCCAAAATGTATTACCAACCACCTTTATTGGAATTGCAATCCCAATGGTATCACTCGGTGCTCCTACCCGGGTACACTACCCGGGTACACTACCCGGGTATGGGTCATAACTGTTCTGACTAACAACTGGTACTGACTCAATCACTAATTCAAGAAGTTTAAAATTCAGTACCGGAGTGGCGTGTCCAACCACCATATGCCATATCATTTCATGCTCTATGTTAATTAACTGGTATTTTTCTACTGAGCCAGGAAGCGCCGTGTTCAAACGCGCCCTGATTATAAGATCGAACTGGCTAGGAAGCAAACGAATACCAACATATACATGTCTTCTTAGCTCATCAAGACTGGTTGAGTCAGAAATCAGAAAAGTGCAAGTCGGTGTGTCTGAAATTTCGCAATGATGGTACACATTTATTAAAACTTGAGACATTTCCTAAAAAAAAAATTCACAATTAATCTAAATATTATTTTTAATTTTACATCTTAAAAAATAATAAGAATTAAAAAATAAACTTACTACAATCTTCAGACGAAAGCAGCAAATATAATGCAAAAGCCAATATGTAGATAACAGAATACTCGTTTCATTAACCTACACATTATTTTTAATTTTATATCTTAAAAAATAATAAGAATTGAAAAATAAACTTACTACAACTTTCGGACGAAAGCAGAAAATATAATGCAAAGGCTAGTCTGTAGATAACATAATACTCAAAATTTAGAATTTTTTGAAGAATTTCATTGGTTTGTAGTCTGTAAATATTTAGTATCGATCTGAGGAAGGAAGAAGGAACGAAGTAAGGAAGGAGATTACGACAGTGGATATTAATTTTTATAAACACAAAAAAAGGGAACGGGATCCCAACCCGTTCTCAAGGGGGGACCCCAGTAGCCGACTCAAGGGACCGACCTCCCAGGCCGTTCTCCAGGTAGGAACTCAAGGGACCGACCTCCCAGGCCATTCCCCAGGGAGCAACACAAAAGCCACACGGATCCGGCGAAAAATTATCAGGGAACGACTTCGGAAGTCGTTCTCGTAAAAAAAAAAAATGGAGAACGGCTTGCCAAGCCGTTCCTTATGCTTTTTATAAATCCATCGGTAATCATATCGACAGCTTAACTTTAATTTTTTGTATTTATACTTTATAAAAAAGCTCCTAAAAGTTATTGCGGTGTAAATAGTATGCCGTATGCAAAAATATATTGTTTTGTAATATTGTTGGATGAAATTATGGCCGTTATTATTAATTGGAAGCCTTCATAAAATTTATTCATTCAACATAACTTTGGCATATGATTTTTTATCTTTTAAAGATTTTTATGTAATATTGTAAAATTGAAATGTAATCAGATTTCAAAAATATTTATCTCTTTCTTTATAGCAGAATGGGTCTAATATAGTTTGAGTAAGACTTAGGTGCTATGGATAACATAAAGTCATCAGTGCTACAGTTTTAATAACCTATCGAATAAACTTCAAACTTCGATTTAAGTAGCTTGTAAATTGATTATATAATGAACTTGTAGAATACTAATTTTTCCTATTTTTAAATTTTTTTTACTGATTTATAAAAGATGGCAAAAAACTGACTTAAAAATAAAAAAAAATTTGCCAATATTTTAGGCTATTTTTTGTTATTTTTCATAAATCATAAAAATAGTAAAAAATTAGTATTCTAAAATTAAGTTTATTATATAACCAATTTACTGAGCTACTTAAATCGAAGTTTAAAATTTATACAATATATTTTTGAGACTGTAGTACGGATAACCTTATGCTATTCATAGCACCCAATCCTTGCTCTTATAGTTTGTAGCCATGTTAATAAACATTCATCATCATCATCATTATTGTTATATATTATTATTCAAATTTTGGACCTTGAGGATAAGAGTGCCTTAAATGTTCGTGAATCGGGATTGCAAGATATCATAAATGACTGGTTCGTTATTAAAATATTATGTTCATTTATTTTGAAATCAAAATAATTTTTTTTTTAGAACTTGATAGTGACTAAAAATAAATTATTATTTTTACATGATTTGTGATGATTGCACGATATAAAAAGAATAAACCCATGTATATTTTTTTTTTCATTACGATTTTAATTTTTTAAATTAGGTGCCCTTAATTTTTCTTCAATATTTAATATGTTTTTTTTTATTACAGTAGCTATAATTTGAACATTTTTTCAAAACCCATTATCAATCTGTTGCCAATATCATGCTTGAAATTTAGTGTCTTATGGATGTAACTAAAATGCAATTTGGGGAAAAGGATATGCTTTTTTTATTTATTTTATTATTCTTTCTTTTTCTTTTGCTATGTAATTCTCATTATCATTTAGCAAATGGTTCTGCTTTTTTCTTTCTTTCTATAATATATCCTACATATAAGCAAATGGTGCGCTTAATTTTTAAATCCCAGGCCGCGACACGTACCACTTTCTTTACGTAAAGTAAGACGCGGTGCTTTAGCGATTTGTTTGTCAAATAGCTAGGTGCATGACCCTGTTCTTTCTTTAGAAAAAAAAAAGTTATTTGTTTATCAGAACTAGAAATTCCAAAGCGGTTGTTAAGATCCCTGAGAATAATAATGTTATAATCAATCAATCAATCTTATTCACAGCGACACGTATGAACACATCATATTTATCTTTTGACAAATATGAATACAATAAGCACCGTAGGAACGGAATTCAGATCAGTGCAATATAATGAGATCAGAACCGTCCGTTTAATTTTACACGAATTTTAAAGCAAAGTCTCTATGTAAAAGTACTAAATTGATTTTGGTCCGTTGTAAGTATTCTACGCGGTTTGGTAGCTTGGGATCCTCGTACGAATGAGTCTGACTCCGCTGCTCTTCAAATAGAGTTTAGGATTTAGGGTTTATGGATAGTCTAATCTCAGCCATTTATCTGTCAAATTACCCAAAACTTCTCCACGTGAGGCGGTTTTTTATGGAGGGCAAACTGCTCCTCCGTGAGGCGTCCTTCTGTCTAGGACAAACTGCCAACCCGTAGGGCAGTTTGTTACAGTAACTTTTTTTTGGAGATCTGAATGTTTTAATCTAAAAATGAGAAATAAAAGCTGTTCAATCTTACTTATGTCCTCAATTTTTTTTTAAGATCTTAATATTTTAATCTAAAAATGAGAAATGAAAAGTGTTCAATTTTATAACAAACAAAAATGTTCAATCTTACACCGTGTATAGAACCCAACCCAAGTACCGAGAAAATATATTCTTCACAAATTTCTTTTACTTTTTAAGTCATTTTGTGTCATCTTTCATAAATTATAAAAAATAGTAAAAATTGGTATTCTACAAGTTCATTATATAACTAATTTACCGAGCTACTCAGATCGAAAAATAGAAATGAAAATCTTAATCGAAAACTTCAACTCAAGTTTTGAAGCTCTTCCCTTTGTTTTTTTACAATTCTAAATTCTGCAACCTAGCATTGCTAACATTGATGCATACGTATTTTCACAAGCTTTCTGAAAAGTCGTCATTTGCTGAAATCGGACACTCGAGCGCTGTTTTATGGCCGTTTGAAGTTTCGTCGTCGTTTTATGCCTCTTCAGTGAATATATTGTCTGTCTTGTTTTATTCATTGTCCTAACCTCGACTGTTTACTAGAGATGTCTTAGATAAATACATATACAACATGCATGTGCTTTAGAAATAAGAAAAATGACTTAAATTTTTTTTAATACAAATGCATTATATAATAGAAAGACACATATCGAATTTGTTGGACCGCTAATAAATATCTGCCTGAAAGAGTTGTAATGTTAATTTTTAATAAATCAAATTATATAGTATTGACTATTTTTCGGTACTTAAATGAATTCATTTATTACTTAATAAAAAATAGGAACTAGCCAGTAATTGGCCGGTTTGGGCATTTTTAAAATTACCTAACTTTCGTAGACATACTTGGCAATTTATATTTATTGTTGGATATTAATAAAAATCACGGTATAAGATTGAACATTTTTGTTTGTTATAAAATTGAATACCTTTTATTTTCTATTTTTAGATGAAAATATTAAGATCTTAAAAAATTTGAGGACATAAGTAAGATTAAACATTTTTGTTTGCTATAAAATTGAATATTTCTCATTTTCCATTTTTAGATTAAAACATTCAGATAAAAAAAAAGTTATTGTAGCAAACTGCCCCAGGGCGGCGGTTTGCCCTGGACAGAAGGACACCTCACGGGGGGCGGTTTGCCCTAGACAAAAGGATGCCCCATGGGGGGGCAGTTTGTCCTCCATAGAAAATCGCCTCACGTGAGGGCATTTTGGGTATTTTGGTAATTAATTTGGGATATTGGTTATTTTTAATATTTTTTTTGGGTATGTAAAAAAACACGGATATTGTTAGATTGTGCTTTAACTTGTCCACGAAGGAAATTCCTAACGATGTAGAGGGTTCATAGCTAATCATTTTACTTTTGCGGTTGATTTGTTGTTTTGTTATTGTTTCCACCTTTTACTTTCCGAAATTTTTACTTTTTTGGATACTAATAGAAATTTCGGTTTTACTTTCTTGCAGATGAAAAGCGAGTTCAAGCAAAGAATTATTCTTAATTTGACGGCGTAAGCAACCAACAACTTAAAATAATAGAATTAATTATACCCACTATTCATTGAATTTTTTTTTGCATAAAGTTACTTGTTTGCATCCACAGAAATTCTGTATTTTCTCCTTTACGGTTGCGTGAAAAATATTATATCTCAAACATATCTAATCATATATCTAGACCATATATTTGAAATCGGTCGGTTCGAATCAGATCGAAACTCTTATCATTAAGAATCCAACGATGTGAACAAAGAAAAATGCTCATTTTTACCTTTTGAATCTAAATAAACATTCCAAATCTATTATTATTGTTTAATAATTTATGAGACTTTTTTTTAGTATAGCATGTAGGTCTCAATTCTGTCCTCAAGCAAAATTGATCCCGTGTCATTCTCGCTGGGGAACTATGTCTTTACCAACTGCTCAATGCAGTGGTTCTTCTTCTTCTTGTTTTTCTTTTTTTTTTCTTTTTGAGAAACTTAAGGTTGTACTCTACAAAAACAAGAAAAACTGTCATTAATGAAAAAGAAAGCAAGAGAATCAACATATTTCACTTTGCCTCCATCCCGATTTGAGATGAAGAATTTCGCCAAAATTCCATAGGACATTCCCGACTGCACTATACATTCTCCTTTGCTCCCTCTTTATTTCACCTCTTTTGGAGCAGAGTGAATCCACAGATCCAGCAAAATCTCTCATTCGCCTGTATTTCTCCCTTCCCCTCCCTTCAGTTCCACTCGTCTTGAGCACACACTTAGGTCCTATTCGGCCTCCATTTGAGAATGGACATGGATATAGAAATTGAACTGAATTTTACTGTTTGCATAAGAAAAAAAAATCCAGTTAAATCCCAAATAAACTTATGTTGGCCAATATGGACCTTAGTGGCTACCAAGGTTAATGATCTCTTTATTTATTATTCTGATTTTCTTTCAAAAGAGTGTGTGCTTGATGTGACTAAAATGTATATATAACTTTTAGCAATACAATATTTTTGTGTTACTCTGATTTAGCGTGTGACTTATTATGTTGTTTACAATTTTATTGTTTTAAAATATTTATTTGTGTTACAATCTTTTAAATATAAAATAAATTCTATAAAATTGTCTCGTTTTAATAATTATATTCTAGCAATGACTTTTTTTTTCCGAAGCGAAGTAAAAAACCAATCCTGGTAAGTATATAATTAAATAAGCAAAATTTCAGTACATTAACGAGAATTTATAACGAATTACAATAACAAATACATATCTTGCTATCAAAAAGTTAATTAAAGGAAAATTCTTTTAATTATTATATTCGTCGAACTAATAATGAACTTGTACTCAAATTGTACTCAATAAAAATATCTACATTGATAATTGTTTTACAGTTGCTAATTCTATGTGACAAATTTTATTTGAATTGTTGGGATGTTGGTCAATTACTAATAAAGTAAATTTTCTTATAAAGAAAATGATTTCTTTTGGACACGCTGGCAGAATGCTAACAAAATTATTGACTGTAAAAAGACAATTCCTTTCTTTTTTCTGTCTCTCTTCTCGAAACTTTAGTTTCACGGTTGCAGAGTTTTAAAAATTAAAGTTTACTTAATTTCTAAATTGTGCTTTACAACTAGATTTTTATTCAATTTCTTCGTTGTAGATGATCTAAAAAATAACTTTAAATCAAGTTATATAGTAAGGCAATGTTCTCTGCATGATGTAACAATTTGAAATTTAAGTTTGGATGGAGAGTAGAGGAAGGGAGGGAATGGAAAGAAAATAAAACTTTCCGATGAATCGTGTTTGGTTGACAAATTTATATCGGAGGTGAAAGGTACATGAGGTGAAAGGTTTAACATTGTATCATTAAAATTAATAGAATTGGTTTTCCTCCCGATTTGGGATGTAACGGATGTAAAATTTTTTTGTTGCAAACATTGTTAGAAAAAATAACACAAATGCCCACCTCTATATCTTACCTATATAATTCTTATACAAGTTTTTTTGTGACAAACCTACAACAGCTACCAAATTTCGCATTAACCTTCTAAATTTTAATCAACCAAACAAGAAATAAGACGGAAAGAAAAGTTAATTTTATTTTTCCTCATTAATCATCCAAACATAAAAAAGTTAAATATGTTAATCTTCCTTTCTATTTCATTCCATTCCTTTTTATTCTTTCCATCCTCTTCCTTCGTCTACTCTCCATCCAAACAAGGTGAAATAGAGAAGTGTGTTACTTTGTTTTTAATTTTCAAAAAAAGAATATTAAATCGGCACACCCTGAAAATGACTTGTGGATTCATTCGTTTCTTTCAAATTCAGATTAAATTGTTAAACTATATTATATATATAGAGAGATTGATTAATATGTTTTCGATAACATTTTGGCCGAAGTACAACCAAGTCATTTTTTAATTTTTGAAGTCCAAAAAATCGATCCAAACCATTAGATGTGATCTCTATATTAAAATGTACTTGGAGAGTAAATTTTATATTTTTTTGAAATTTTTTACTATTTATTAAGATGAGTATAAAAATTCAATGGTATGAAAATAAAGATTTTATAAAATACTTAATAAATAGTAAAAAATTCAAAAAAAATGTAAAATTTAGTCTCTAAACACATTTTAATATGAAGATTATGTTAAATAGTTTGGATTATTGATAGTCTTAACTCTTAAGTCTTAACTAACAAACAGTCTTCCGAAATGCACTTTAATTACAACAAAATGCGTCGTTATCCAGAAGTGGGTACGTCGCTCTCTGTGCAAATCCGCGGCCCGGACACGGTACGCGGTACACGGTACATCCCTTTTGTACCCGGTGCGTGAAAGTGACTCTTGTTCCTAACGAGTCACACCTGAGAGCACTGCCGACAAAAATACACACGTAACCAGCTCTGATTACTTGATCGCTTTTACTTATTTTTTAAATAAAATTAGAAGTTAAGTCATCAAACTATTTAATACTATTATTATTATAATAAATAATTTTTTCATATGAATTTTGAATCCATAATTTTTCATATAGATATCATGTGTCTTTATCATAGACCAACAATTAGTTCTTTGATTGCTTTTAATTATAATGCAGAAGCTTTAATGAACCGTAGATTCTAACGGAATTAAAGTATACGGTTGTAAGTTTCATTCTTTCAAAAACCATGCTCCAGTTACAATTTTTTTTATTGTCATGTTTATGTTTAGAGGGAACGATTTGGATTGGACGTCGGTCGCACTCAATTGAGTTAAATGAGTTTCGTGTCCGTCCGACTTTATTTTAAGATCTGCATGCGTTAGATCTATACGAATATTAAAACAGATACAGATAAATATTGAAGCAGCACACACAAATTTTAAAACGAATTAGATGAGCACCAAACCTATAAGATACAAATTTAAATAGATGTCAGACTCAAATTGTTCTCGTTTGGAGATACTGTGCAGTGTGCAGTGTGCAGTTGTGCACTATTTATAAATTCATTCTTTCCACTTTATCTTGTGTTAAACTGAATCAACCTTGTGAATTGGCGGACTCAAAAATTTGTATCGGACCCCCTTTTGTTTTTAACAAAAATTAAATCTTTTTGTAAAGTTTATATATATATATATATGAGTAGAACTAGGGTGCTCCTACAAGTGTCAAGCTCATTTGTATTCTTAACTCTAAAACTTATTGGATTAACTTCGAACGACGAATTCAAACTGTTGAAATCCTTCTACCTTACTAGTGATGCATCTACATGTGAAAATTTTAAAGTTTCAAATTAATTTAGTATAAAGTCAAGTGGTCAAAATTAGAAGGTTTCTAAATTAATTTTAATTCATTATTTGGAAGACTTTTGACCACTTGACTTTAAACTAAATTAATTTGAAACTTTAAAATTTTCACATGTAGACGCATCACTAGTAAGGTAGAAGGATTTCAATGGTTTGGATTCGTCGTTCGAAGTTAATCCGGTAGATTTTAGAGTTAAGAGTACAAAGGTGCTTGGTACTCCTAGGAGCACCCTAGTTCTACTCCCTCCCCCTCTCTCTCTCTATATATATATAGAGAGAGAGAGAGAGTTGGGCTATGGTACTCTGTAGAGTAAAAGGCCTTGGTACTCTACGGCACTATATTTTCATTTTAAAAATCCAAACACCTGATCCGAACCGTGAGCATGTTCTTCATATTGAAATGTGCTTGGAGACCAAATTTTACATTTTTTGAATTTTTTTTGCTATTTATTAAGCTACTTTAAAAATTGCAGATCCGATGGTCCAGAAATTTTTACTGTTTTTTTACTGTTCACAGCAGATCTGAGATTTTCAAAGTGGCTTAATAAATAGCAAAAAAATTCCAAAAAATGTAAAATTTAGTCTCCAAGCACATTTCAATATGAGGAACATGTTCATCGGTTCGGATCGGGTGTTTGAATTTTTAAAACGGAGATATAGCGTAGAGTACAAAGCCCTTTTACTCTATAGAGTACCATAGTCCATCTCTCTCTCTCTCTCTCTCTCTCTATATATATATATATATATCACAATATTGAGTCTAGTACTGTCAAAATTTTGAATATATCACAGTTCTTTGTTGACAAACGAACGATATTTTCAAAATAACGGACATTTAAAACAAGATAACAATTAAACATACTATATAAAACATAACAAAATAAAAAAAAACTATACAAAATAAATTAAAAACATAATATATAAACTATAAAAAAAGATTTAATTTTCGCTCGAAGAAAAAAAATGTAAAAAAAATAGAGGGTCCGCCATAAAAAGTGATGAAATGGTTTATTTTTTTTAATATGATATAAATAAAAAATTTGGGTCCGAGGAAGACCACTTTAAAAGAAAAGAAAAGAAAAGAAAGCGTAAAGATTTCGACGAATATACTCATAATTCTTCTTCTTCTTTTTAAGAGTTTAATTTTCATGAATGTTAAAATTTAATATTTATAATGACAAAATCACAAGTGGGGAAACAATTTAATTAACCTACCAATTGTGAAATTATTATAACTCCAAATTACTATATTGTTTGCATTTTGAGACAGCATATTGTTGTATTATCACGTAATAAGGATTGACACATCTAGGAATTCGTATCCTCTGCATTAACTCAAAAGGTAATCTTTTGAGTTAATGCATCCGAACCATCCTATTTGACTTAAGATCTGTGCAAACTAAATTTACACTAATATTAAAGAGTCCATGTGTGAAAACTAAACGGCTGGATTGGCTCCGTTTAATATTAGACGGTCCATATGCATTAACTCAAATGATGTCCTTTTAAGTTAATGCAGAGGATATGCGTTCACACATCTAGTACCTATTTTCTACAAAAAAAAAAAAAAAAATCTACATAAACCCTTAAACTAGAAATAAAAATCATGCAAATGATTCCCACAAATTTATTTCTCATCTAAAAATGAGTAATTACCTGAGCGGTTTTTACTCCCGATTCATGTAAGTAGAATTTTCCATAAATTCCTAGAAATATCACACATTTTGATGGAAAAAATATTCGCAGGATATTCTTTTTCCCCCACAATCTTTCTCATATCTGTAGATTATTAAAATTTGTTTTATTATATCTCATGTCTATGGGAATATTTATCCATAAAATATGATCCGCTGAATATGCCATAACTTTGTTCACCTTAATGTTAAAATTTTTTCTTGAGTGAGAAATGAATATCAACAAGGGTTTATTTGTCATAAAACTTGGTTGTTTATTAGGCCGATATCTCTTTATGAAATTTCGAATTATAAATTTAAATTGTTGATGTGAATATTTTTATAACCGATAAATTCACAAAATATTGAGATTTTTTAATCTCAATATTTTGTGGTTTTCAATGAAATGATAAAAAAGTTATAAATTTTTCACGTGCACGTATTGCCACTTGCCAGCGAAGAAAATCATGTTGATAGCTTGAATTCATCATTTAAATATTGACGCAAACGAAAGATTATGACAACCTGACACAAAAAGATCGTGCCACAAAATCCCATCCACAAACCTGTATCAGATTAGGCAGCAGGTATGTTTATATTGTGTGATAATTTGATTTGTACATCGTTTTGTATTTTTAATTTGATGTGATAGTTTCTAATTTAGTTTTAGAAAGATGGAAGAATTTTTTATTTAAAAACTATATAGAGAAGTTTCTCATTAAAAAAATATTTATAAATTTCACATAATTATCTCAAATTATTTTTCTTTTTTAATTTATTATTGACGTGGCTTAATAAAAACTCTAAAATTAATTTCAAAAATGTAAGAGTTAGAAATTTTAAAGAGCTTAATTTTTAAAAAAATGATTAACAATTATTTAGAAACTCATTTAGAAACTTATTTAGAAACATATAATTATTTATGTCGGAGCTCGCAGTACAAGTTGGGAATTTATTTTTAATATTAAGAAAACAAATTTTACTGAACCATGAGTGATTGTTCTTTTTATAAAAAACCATTACTACATGGTTAATTCCCAAACAATTTTTTTCCCATACCAGACTGTTTTATTGTGGGACGGTTTGCTGTGATATTTTTTTCCCTCTGTTTTCGAATACTCATTTTCTTTAATATTGTAAATAGAATATATGACAAATAAAATATATATGTGTGAAACTAACTTTCGATATTGTATGTAACTCAATCATGTAACAAGAAAATATATTCTTGTCCTCTTTCATAAAATATTGACAAATTTTTTTTTTAAGCCATTTTATGTCATGTTTTATAAATCATAAATTATTTTTTGATTTGCCGTTATTTTTCAGAAACTTCAATTATATTTTTGAAAGGGGACATTTTTCTTTCAGACGGATGCATATAAATGCTATAACAACTATACATGGTCTTATTGTATGATCTGTGTGTGATAAAAGAAATTTAATATTTTCCACGTCATCGATCCTTGTCTTTCTGTTATAATGCATCTTTGTTTATTTTTTGTAAGTCATTTATCTCATTTCTAAAGCATATATAGGGTATATATATTTATGTATGACATCTCTCGTAAATATTCTACCAAGCTTTTAAAAAAAAGACATCTCTCGTAAATAGGCAAAGCTAGGACATGAGATAAGGCAAGATAGATGATATATTCACTGAGAAGGTGAAAAATAACGACGAAACTTCAAGCGGCCATAAAATGAAGCTCGAGTGTCCGATTTCAGCAAATGATCATTTTTTGGAAAAGCTTGTGAGAAGAGGCTTGCGTCGGTGACCGCTATGCCGTTTTCAAAAATTCATAATTGATAAAACACAGAGAAGAGCCTCAAAACTTGAGTTGAAGTTTCCGATTAAATTTTTATTTTGATATTTCAATTTTTTTTTGTCGTTTACAACAATTTAGTTTACTATTTTGATTTTAAGATTTTTCTAAAAAGTAAAATTATAATAAAACAAACCGCTTCACTGTGGGGTGGTCAGGTATTGAAGCTGTGGGCAATCAGGGCATATTTCAATATTTGAAATCTTAGGGTATCTTTGCTATTTTTTATTTTCTGTGGGTATTTTAAAAAAATCGGTATTTAAAGTTGGTACAGTAAAATTTATTTATTTTAATTCTAGTTATTAAAAAAAATTCACAAGGTGGAGGCAAAATTATTTTCAAGAAAAAAAAAAAAGGTTAGAAACGAACTTTAGGAAAGAAAAAAAAAAGCCATTAATCGACAAAAATGGAAAGGCGTACACACCGAAAACACATCTTTTTCTAAAACTAAAAAGTAAAAAGCCATTCTCACAATAAAGTAATAAATCCAGTGTTGAATCTCGCCATCTCTCTTCTCCTCTCATTCATTCTTCACCAAGAGAAAAATGGTTTCCTCTCTCTCAGCCTCACCAATGGCCAGGAGAAAGCACCAACTCCTCTCTCTCCTCTTCTTTTGCGTGCTCGCCATTCCCGTGTACTCCCGCTTTACCCCCAACCCAATCATCCAACAGCCCCACTCTCTCCACATAACCCGGCATCTCAAATCCGACGGTGGAAATTCAACAGCTGGTTGCGAACAAACCTACGGCTTTCTACCTTGCACCGAGACAGTATTAGGAAACCTTTTCCTGATCCTGGTTTATGGTTTTCTCATGTTCAAGGCCGCAACTTTTCTCTCCTCTGGCAGTGAGTTGCTGCTCGAGATTCTCGGTCCCGGAATTGTGGGTGGGTTGTTTCTTCCCATTCTTGGTGCGCTGCCTGATGCACTGCTCATACTTGGTATGTGTCGGATTTGATGTTTTTGTGAAATTTTTTCTTAGCAATTCCAAAAGAGTTTCCAGTTCCCAGGTACCAGAAATAACACTAGAATTCATGGAAGGGTATAAACGAAAAATTCGTACTTTGATCACATTAGGAACTTCGTTTTACAGTGGAGAAAAGGAAATTTTCCTGTTAATGTCAGGAATTTCATGGGGGGATTCTGGATTTTAATAGCTAATCGGATTTAAACCCATTAACTAATTAGGTACTCGATAAAAAGCAATGCTTTAATTTATATTTTGCAATACTCTGACTTGTAATTTCTGATGTTTTAACCTATAATTCTAATTATCAATCTAATTCATGAAATTTATTTTAATCTTAAATGTAACCCAAATTACAATTTAAATATCCAGTTCAAACATCTAGAGGAGGGCAAAATTTTTTCCGGGGGGGGCAAAGTCGATCGAAATGTCCCGATCTCCACTAAAACTCAAAATCCGGAGGGGTAGCTGCCCCTCCCGGATCCACATGGGTGATGGGTCCCCCCCGGTTGATGTTGTCATGAAAAACTTGCTTTTGCTTCAGTACCACACAAAGATTACAAGTTTTGCATCAGAATTGTTTTGGGTAGTTTATCCCCCAATTCTCTGAATTGACAGCTTGGTGGGACCAATAATTGATTGTCCATTCTCAATTGGTTGCTATATATTTTTCACAATTGAAATTTCTAGTTCTTCAACCGCCAAATTAATTCTACTCGGGTCACATTTATTATAATTAATAGAATTTATTGGGAGCTTCCACTCTTATCTGGTTCAGCTTCTCAATGTAACGTGTACAGTGGACTAACCTCAAAAGTAATGGATCTTTCTATTTCAGTCCCCAAATCTAACGTTCACCTGGTCCCGATAAATCTTTTGACTTGAAAAATGGTTGCCTTCTTTTTTTATTTGACTAGTTTTATTCTAGCTCAAAAGAAGTTAAAGCTAGCTTGAAGGGAATAAAGTTCCAATTATAACATAAACTACCTTCTACTTTTTTTAATTAGCTAACTTTTATTAATTAATATAGCTGCTTTTCTTTTTTGGAGACATGTCACATGTATACTCCTATTCTGTAAAAGCAGGCATTTATCTTTGAATGCATGAACAATGGTTTCAGAGTGCTTTCATTAAACAACCACAAAATGATGCAAAGCCACCAAATATTTTTATTTTAATTGTAAAAGACATTACATATGTGCAAGTTTTTCTCTATGCACTGTGCTTAATGGTAACTTAATTGTACAATATTTTGACCCTAGATCTTCATACCAGCGTAGTGTACTCTCAATCATCAGTTGGATCCTGGGAAATGGATAGACAAGATTTCAACTTTTCAAGTGTCATGTGGGCCTAATGGGTGCCTACTTGGCACTTTCTGTCTGGTCCTTTCTGCATATATTATTCTTCATTCCAATTTACCAATAAGAATGCAGTTGAAGGTACTGCATACAGATTCTTCTATATTCTATTACAACTGAACTATGATAGGAGTATTAAATTAAATAAAAAAAAATCAATAATAATTTTTTTTGCTTACCCCTGGTAAAATTCCTGGCTACGCCCTTGGTCGCATACTCATGCATAAAGACCTGTTTCAACTTTTAATAGATAGACTATTTATCATGATCTTGAATGTCTCTAATTCAACACTTAATAACTGATATGATAGATAATCAGTGATCTGTTGTCTATAGTTTCTGGTCTATCTGGGAGCAAAGAAACCGCACAAAGTCAGGTTTTAATTGGAATGGGTCTCCTTGCTGGGTCTACTGTCTTTCTTTTGACGCTTCTTTGGGGAACTTGTATTGTTGTTGCCAAGACCGACCTTTCGGAGAATTCTACTTCCATTGATTCGCAAGATACCAAGGGTTTTAATCTAACTAGTACGTTTTTTCTCTTGCCTTGTATCAATTTTCTGTTATTTCTGTGACATTCTCATTATCATCTTTTATCCCTTTGGAATTCCTTTTTTCTGACTAGAAAATTTATGGCAATGATCATGTATCACAGAATCTGGCGTGTCCACCGATAAGCAGACAAGCGATGCAGCAAAGATTATGGCAGTTTCTATTTTACCTTTTATCCTTATCCAACTGCCAAAAGTTTTCAAGTTTGAGTCTGCTCAGCGTGTGGTTATAGTGATATGTCTCATAATCTCGGTGTTGCTAGTCTTTGGTTATGCTTTTTATCAGGTAGAGAGATGGCCTCAAGTTGTTATTTAAGGTTTCAAATAATACTTCTATTTATTCATGAAAAATCATAAAGAGTGTTATTTTTCTATGTTCTCATCTCTAGCATGTCAAGAAAACTCATCTATTTATGCTTTTTTATACTGTGGTCAGATATTTCAACCGTGGGTCCAGAAGAGAAGATTAGAATATGTGAGACTTAAGCTTGTGGTGTCTGGAATTCTACACCACTTTGAGAGTCGATTAGTCACTAAGCTCACAAAAGAGGATGGCACACCAGATGAACCTGCAATAAAAAAGTTAGTCTCTTCAGATTCTAATCTCAACTTAAGCTCATATCTCCGTATCAAGGATAACTGACCATATACGAGCACTGCTTCTGATGTTGATGCAGCTGAACTTTATGGTTTTACCCTTTTATTTTGTGTTTTGGTGAAAAAACAACTGGATAGTGGAGGATCTTTAAACTAACTCTGCTATAGGTTTGAGTACTAATTTTTCTATCATTGATTAGGTTTGGTTACCAATTTTGTTCGCTCCAAATTTAAATTTACTCTCTGTATCGGTATTTGGCACAATGTTGGACGCATCTGGGAATGGGATGTATCAACTAAGAACCACCATGTACTTCTATCAATTGCAATGTAACCATGGTCTAAATTTTTTAACTATTTCCTTTTTTTTTTGTGTGATAACCTAAGTAATTTCTTCAATGGCATACAAAATATGTGTTTTTTCATTACAGAATAACAACTCGTTGTATTCTTTCCACAGATTATTTCACGCAATAGATTCTGACGAAGACAACAATATATCCCTTGATGAGTTGCACGCATTTCTGGTTGGAGTCCATTTTGAGGAGATGGGCTTGGAAAAACAAGGCGCTGTCAACAAAGTAATGGAGGATTTTGACACTTCAGATAATAACCGCATTGATGAAAACGAGTTCATTGCAGGCATATTAAAATGGCTTAAAGAGGCCAGGCGCACTGTCTCAATATCTGGCAGTAATCCATCAAATTTTCTAAGTGATTTTCACCAGGTATAGTTCATCAGATAATTGTTGAAATTTTCAATATGAATTTTCTGCAGCCTTCATAGTAACTTAAAGTTAAAATCTACCAACTTATAAGTTTTCTTAAACATGTTCTCAACAAATTGAGTCTTGCATATCAGTACTGCGGTGCTATAACAGATGCCTCACCAATTTTCCATTTGTTTGTAGAATTGTGGTCTTGTTAGTTCAATCTTATGTTTCTTATTGCTTTGAGGAATTCCTGATTAAATATAGTATCCTCTGATTGTTGATTATAGGTTAAAATAGTTCTCTGATAGTGTAATTGTCTTTATTCAAATTTAAATTTTCAGAGAACTAGAGATGAGCACAACAGATTAATAGACCATGAAGATGGAGAGGAGGAAATTGTCATTAATAAAAAATGGATCACCATTAAAGCTGTCCTTTTCTTAATTATCGGCGCTGTCATGGCAGCTGCTTTTGCAGACCCGCTTGTAGACACTGTTCATAATTTTTCTCAAGCCACAAAAATACCTTCCTTTTTTATATCTTTTATTGCAATGCCGTTGGCTACGAATTCGAGCGAGGCTGTCTCAGCCATTATTTTTGCAAGTAGGAAGAAACAGAAGACTTCTTCCTTGACTTTCTCTGAGGTATGATTATGCACTGCCAATAACCCTCAATCAACTTTCAAATGTTAAATTAATGGTCAGTGTACCAATTGTCTCATTTGACTCCAATTTTGCAATTCCATCTCCACTTATAATCTTCAACTAAAAATCATATTTTTCATATTTTATATTTATGAGGTGGGCCATTAGTTTTGGTGCCACCAAATGCCACGACCTCTGTTTTGCATTTATTTTAAAAATTTATATCCATAAATTTAATCCAAACTGTTTAGCTTGTGCTTTTTCATGGGATGCAACAATGTAAAATTTTATAATTTTTTATTTCGTTGTGAACTAGATTAAGAGTTCATAAAATGAATGAATCTAGTTAACAGTGATAGATTAATAATGTGTTTTTTTGGCTTATTGATCTCAGTATAAAATAAGCTCTGAACAAAAAAATTATGGACATTTCTCTCGTGAAGAAAAGAACAAGATCAACAGTTCTAATTTGATGTTTTGCTTAAAATTTTTTAAATGTAAATGTAAAATAGAGAATGTGATACCTAATGGTACCAAAATCATGTAGATTGGAATCCTACCCTTGTATAATTATGGAAAAGCTGAGCCAAGTAAAAAATATATATATATATATATATATATATATATATATATATTTTCAAGAATAAATGACTCGGTAAGTTGATTAAGTAAATCATATATAAATAATGAGTTATTATGATTTTTTGTCGAGCTGGTACCTTTAAACCTTACATACTGGTAGTGGACCTCATCTGGACTGAATTACATAGTGCACATTATCCTCAACTTAAATTATTGTTGGAAATGTTTCATTTTTTAGATCTATGGAGGAGCTACTATGAATAACACACTGTGCCTAGCAGTGTTCCTGGCACTGGTCTATGTGAGGCATCTGACATGGGATTTTTCATCAGAAGTGCTTGTTATTTTAATCGTGTGCATAGTCATGGGTCTCTTTACGAGTTTCCGTACCAACTTCCCTCTGTGGACCTGTTTTGTGGCATATCTCCTGTACCCGTTTTCACTCGCACTCGTTTATGTGCTAGATTATAAATTCGGGTGGTCATAGATTCTGGCATGGTGAGAATTTTTTTTTTCAAGGCTGAGAAAATTATTATCCAGTTTTTGGTATTTCATATGTTTCCATCTCTTGAATATTTTGTAATTGTGTGTATGATATTTAATATTTTGTACAATTATTATATTGGATATCTTTATTGTATATTATGTGATGGGCAGTGACAGAGTTTGTGGTGTTTTTAAGTCAGTTGGAGATCATATTACTGGCAAATTTAATTTAATATGATCAAAATTTGACTAAATAGTACCACTCAAAGGGAAAAATATAAAATACTAAATTTTAGATTATACAACAACATTTCTATTTCTCGTTATATTCAAAACATGGTGACTACCTCGTTACATTTCTATTTCTCTATTTCTTTCTTTTGAGTCCAAAATTTGAGAAGTGCATTATCTCGCTAAAAGTTCAAAAGAGCTCAGAAAAAATCCTTCACCCTCTTTGGTTGTTTGATTGATCTTTGTAAACTGCACCGCATACCCGAGTCTATCATGACTATGCATATACATTCATGAGAAAAACCGCATCAATTGCCGTCCATCTCCGTTTTAAAAGCATTTTGTTTCATTTTGAATGGAGGTGTTCATGCAGGAAATGGATGCCAAAATATAATGAAGAAAATTCCAAGTACCTCTCTCATTTGGTAAAAGTTAGTTCGAATCATAGTCACAAGATTCATAAATTATTTGAATTATTTTTTTTTTTTTGTGTGATGGCGAATCGAATGTTAAATTATTCGGTTGACCGAATTTTGACTGAATAATTCGCAAATTTTACAAATTTTTTTCCGAACTTTTTTTTTTTTTTTACTCCCTTGTAGAACTGAGATCTCCGATCCAAATCATCCCTAAATTATACCTGAATTATTTTCGAATCATAAATTTTTAAATCTACTGAACCGAGCCCCAATAATTTATTGACTCCACTGAACAAAACATTAATATATACTTTAAGATCCAATAAATCTAGGTTACCGTTTTGTTAAAGGAGCAACATTTACGCCAATGAAAAGAATTTCTTTTTTTTTTTTTACAAAAAACAAATCTTTTCTATAGCCTATACATATGTTTAGTTAGTCAAGAAGGAGTTTGAAACTTGCTTGCAATGCAACGACAAAAGCACTTGGGACTGATTTGAAAAGCTTATTTCTACCTCCAAGAGAAAGTACAATAAATTTTTTTACAGTCTAGCTAGCATGACATCAGTGTTATTTCAGTTTATATAACACTGACTTCAAATTCTATTGAATCGACTTCAAATGGTAAATTCAAACTGTTCAAACTGATCTATTTCATTAGTTGTGCGTTTACATGCAAAATTTATAATATTTCGAATATATTTTGTATCAAATTAAGCAGTCAAATGTGGAAGTTTTTAAGTTAATTTTAATGCATTCATTTTTCAATATTTTTGACCGCTTGATTTTATACTAAAATAGCTCGAAAAAGGGTTATTATAACATCCCCCTTTTAACTGTCCCCTAAACATCCCCCAGATTTCTTATCCTTACTAACAACTTAACTAATTTCTCCATTTCCTCTCCATTTCTTTCTCCCTTCCTTCCTCTTTTTCTTTTCCTTTCTCATTCACTTCTTTCTCCCATCCTTCCTCTTTTTCTTTTCCTTTCTCATTCACTGACAACTCAAATGGACGACCACGATTCTTCCAATCTCTCCTCCTCCAACCACCCCGTGTTCGATCTCTTCTCTGACCTCATCTCTGATTTGTTCTCCGTCTGTCTCTAACCTAGACCCAAAGGCTCCTCGACGGAGAGCAACAGATCTGAAAGAACAAGGTGTATAAGTGGCACAAGTTTGAGTTCTTCGAGAAGTCCGGTGGGAAGGCCGTGAGCCTTATTGAGATCACTGGAAGGATCCAATGATGCTCCAACAGTAGAGGCAAGGTCGTCATTGGTAGTGACGATGGTACCGTCGATCTTATTGATTGTAACTTTAAGATTTCAAGCATGTTTTAGGCACACTCCTCCATCATCCTCTTTCTCCAGCAGCTCAAGGTTAGTTCATCTAAAGATTGTTATTTATAACTTCGACTCTTTATGGATCATGATTTGAAAATTTGGATCTTCAAGAACTATTATTTAAAACTCTGATCCTTTTCTTTATTCAAAACTGAGTTTATGAAAATTCAACTCTAATTAAAACCGGACAATCAAACTAGATGATAATTTTTTTTATCATTTTTGTACACATAAATTGTTTGAATCGGGATTGAAATCCTACTCTTCATAAATTTCGAAATTCGTCTAATATATTTTCTGAAGGCTTAAGTTGATATTACTCTTCATGTGGTTGAATAGTTACATTTCATGGTTGAATACTTCACAGTAATGAATACTTCACAGTAATTCACAAATTTTATTGAGGACTGGTGCATTTTTTGATAGATGATTATTTTCTGGTAAATATTTATTAAGTGAATACTTTGTGTTTAATAATGAATATTTTCTCCAACTCAGATGAATACTTTAATGACAAATATTTTCTGACAGATCATTATTTTAGAAGTCTTACTGAGTAAGATTTTATTCTTATACAAGTTGAATACTTTATCCTCTAGCCGTCGGACTTGCGCTGATCCAGATTTTTCTCCGTCGATCTCTTCCTCCATTGGTCATTGCCTCCTTCTATCTCTTCATTTCCGTTGAATCCTCTCAGGTAAATACTTTCTGCTCTTAATGATAAATATTTTCTGATTTTACGGATGAATACTTTATGGATATGAGATGCATACTGTCTTGGTACGAAATTCACACTTTATCCTTTCCTTTTTTGACAGATGAATATTTCATAACTGAAGGTAGCTTTAATCCATCCAAAGTTTGATTTATGATCTAATTTCAAACTGAAGGTAGCTTTAATCCATCCAAAGTTTGATCAGAATGGGACGAGTACATCACCGGTGCTGAAATAGTTGATGCTCTGACGCACCTCAGTCTCAACTTCCAACTCCGACGATCTTAGTTTTGATCTCCACATTCTGTCGATCTCAGTCTGTCAGGCGATCAGACTGTCACGCGTTCGGGCTCCGGTGATTTGGATTTTAGGTAAATCAATAATTCGATCTCAATTTAATTCTTACCTTTGATCATTCTCTTCTAATTCGTATTTGTGATTTCTGTTGGAAGCATCAAGCAGCTATATTTGTAGTTGTTTTTCAATGTATTTTGATTATGTTGAACTTTTGATGTCTATTTTCATACGACTTGATGATCTGTTGTGATAATGATGAATACTTGATGATTATATGTGTATTCTATGTTAATTTGTCTAATTTTTAGTTAAAATTTGCTGAATTAAATACTTGAGTGTATAGTAGATATAATATGATAGTTCTTATATTATTCCTGTAATTTGAATGTTTGTTTTAAAATGAGCATATGATATATATATGATGAATATTTTATAATTATGAGATACATACTTTCTTGATACAATATTCACACTTTATTCTCTCTTTTTTTATGACATATGAATATTCAATAACTCTTGCTGAATAAATAATTTTTACTTGTCTTAGGTAAATACTTTAGATCTTAGGTGATATTGATGAATACATTTGCCTGTATGGTTGAATACTTCTATTTCAGGGTTGAATACTTCATAGTAATGAATGAATACTTTTAGCATTATTTTGAATACATTTGCCTGTGTGGTTGAATACTTCCATTTCATGGTTGAATACTTCCCAGTAATGAATGAATAGTTTGAGCATTACTGTGATTGAGTAATGAATGAATAGTTTGAGCATTACTTCCATTTTGTTCTAATGAATACATTTTACATTGTTGTTGAATACTTCGTTGCATTGGTTGAATACATTAACTGTGTATCATGTATTATTCTGTCCTTATGTTGACAGAATGAGATGAATACTTGTATGTTAATAATGATTTATTTATTTTAAAATTTGACAGTATATGAAACTGACTCTTTTTTATTTGTGAATTTTTTTAGCGAAAGATCAGCGTCGAACGTGTCCTGTTAGCATTTAGGATGCTTATAGATGAAAGGAATGATCTGAAGTTTGAAGTTGTTTGAAGTTAGCATTGTCGAAAACTGAATTTGTATTTGCTTATTTTAATTGTAGTTTGTTATTTGGAATTGTTGGAGTCTTAATTTGCTATTTGAATTGTAGTTTCTGATTGTACTTGATTAACATGTTATGCTTGTATTTACTTTTTTAAGGGTAATTTTTACTGAGTAACATGTTGTGCTAAAAAAGGTGAATACTTTGTCCATTATAGTTGAATACTTTAACCTATTTAAGGTTAAAGATGAATAGTTCATGTGAATAATTTACTGTATACATTACAGTTGAATATTTAAGTATTTTGTGTTGAATACTTTTTTATTGTGGTTGAATATATCAGTTGTAAAGTATTTTCATGTGCAGTTAGTTTTAATTCACACATGAAAAATATTTGTAAAGTGTGATTTTTTTGCTGAATGAGTATTTTCTCGTAAATACTTATAAAGTGAATACTGTATGTTTTATGTTGAATACTTTGGGGAAAACAGATGAATACTTTTCTGAGAAGTGTTTTCTGACAGTTAAAAGGTGAATACTTTGTCCATTACAGTTGAATACTTTAAGGTTAAAGATGAATAGCTTATGTGAATAATTTACTGTGATCATATGAGAAGTGTTTTCTGTTGAATACTTCTTTGTTGTTGTTGAATATGTCAGTTGAATACTTCTTTAAAGTGTGCATTACCTTTCCTGTCGCTTTCAAAGGACGTTAATGGTCCCCACAGTTAAATACGGTATTGATGTGGACGTTTGCGTTCTCCCCATGTTGCCATTGGAATGAATTTTGCCGTTCTTAATGTGCAGACCATGGTTGAATACTTCTTGAAAGCAGAATGAATACATTTATATTGATGGTTGAATACTTGTTGCGTTCGATTGTCTTTTGCCGGATTAACACGTTTCTGGGTGGTTTTCCGCGTTTTTTTTGTTTTTATGCGGGGGACAGATAGGGGACGTTTCATGGGGGACAGCTAGGTGGACCCCTCGAAAAAATATATTTTTTGTAGGTAAACACATAACTCATTAAGTAAATCAGTTTGAACGGTTTAGATTAATCATTTGAAGTCTATCTACTAAGTTTTAGAGTTAATATTATATAATACTGATATCATACTAGCTGGATTTATTTCTTTATACAGCCTTAAATAAGAGGTTGGGAATAGGTCTTGCACAATTTATGATTGATGAAAGGAAAACCAAAATAAATTACCGGCAAAGATTGATGTGAACAGTTGGAATTATAAAGTGGGATTTATACGACTGTTGTTTATGTTATCTTATTGTGGATACCACCGTCACATGGAAATTTTTTATTCATAGAAATTATAAAATTGAGATGTATGAAAACAGAAAGAGTACATCGTTTTCAACAAATATAGTAAGATCGGAAGCATCGAGTGCGATCGAACTATTTATGAATTGGAGGCACTGAATCAGATCCATATTTTATTTTATTTTTTATTTTTAAACAGTAAAATTTGTAATAAATGTTGTAATAAACGTTGAAAATAAAATAAAATATGAATCTGAATCAATGCCTCCGATCTATAAATAGTTGGATCGCGCTCAATACCTCCGATCTTACTATATTTGTTGAAAACAAGATACTCTTTACGCTTCCGTACATCTCAATTTTCTAATTTCTATGGATAAAAACTTTCCGTCACATAGTCAACGAATGTGTTGATTAAGAACGGTCAAAATTCAGGTATCTGACTCCGCTGTTCTCTAAATAGGAGAGCAGAATTCTGCTATTCTAATCTTAACCGTTTATCTGTGTTGAGATTAGTGGATGAACAAATTCAACGGCTGAGATCAGTCGGTTCCAAAATTCAGTACTCAGTTTTGTTTCCCGAAAATATGAAACTTGACGGACTGACAAAGAGAATAGAAATAGAAACTCAGTAGTGCTTTCTAGCCCGGAACAGTTTGTTTCCGCTTTCTTTATTAGAATTAATTAATGACAATCTAATAACGCTATCAGATTCTACTCGAGTGCGTATCCTCTGAGATATCTCAATTTTTGCGTGACCGACGTGTTCGGTGCCTATTCGGGGATAGCGCAGGGGGCCAGTATTATTCGTACTTTGAGATTCGTGTAAAACTATTTACACGGTTAAGATTTCCTCTAAAGTCACGCAAAGTTTGAGATATCTCAGAGGATGAGAATTCATTCTCCTCTGGGTCCCCTTTGTAAGAAAAACTAAAAGACAATACTCGGCCAATACCTAATTGGACCCAGAGCAACTTCCGTATAAAATTACAACCAATAAACAATGACCACATGTCCCCTTCTCTCTTCGTACATCTATGCTCTGTGTCCTGAGAAAAATACAAGTTGCAGAAATCCTGACCTTGGTCTCGGGGCACCGAACCGATTGGCCTTCCCTGTCCTTCTCCACAAGCAGAATTTACGGACTCTTACAAAATATTCCCGTAAAATGATAAACAGATTTTACTCATCCCTCACTCTTTTATAAACTCCACTGATCTGAGTGAACCTCTCGTAAATATTTGCTCCCCGATCAAAATCGCTCCGCCTTAACGGTAACATTTCGCATCCCTTCAGCTTCCGTATTTAATCCTCCAATTTAATAGCCCTTTACAAAACCCTCCCTTCTTCTCCCTTCCGTTTTTACCCAAATCCACCCCACCAAATAAAAAAAGAATGAGAAATCCCACTACTGTAATCTTCGGTTTGCTTCTCAGCTTGGTGTTGACAGGCGCAGAGCACACAGAGAGAAATGGAGGTGTGGGTGTTGGAGATATCTGGTGTGTGGCGAAGAATAATGCAGATGATGCGGCACTCCAGTCAGCAATCGACTGGGCGTGTGGGCCTGGTGGGGCAGACTGCCGGCCGATACAACAAGGCGGATCATGCTACGACCCGGGAGATATTCAGTCCCATGCTTCCTATGCTTTCAATGATTACTTTATTAAAAATGGCGGGGCTGAGGCAGCGTGCGACTTCTCTGGCACCGCGGCTTTAACCTCTTTGAATCCAGGTCCAGTCATTTTCTAATTGTGGCTGGGTTTTTGTGTGTAGTTTTTGGTACTGTTTAATGAAGTCTTGATGGGTTCGGTTGCAGGGGCGGATCCAGGATTTTTGTCGGGGGAGGGGGCAAAAAATTATCGAATTGAGTTTAAATAACTAATCAGATTTAAACCCATTAACTAATTAGGTATTCAATAAAAAATAATGTTTTAACTTATACTTTATAATGCTCGGACTTGTAATTTATGATATTCTGACTTATACTTATAATAAACAATCATAATTCAAGAAATTTATTTTAATTTTAACTATAAATTTTACTCGAATTACCAATTAAACATCTAGACGGGGGCAAAAAGCCAGTCGGGAAAATAAATTTTGGTGGAATAAGGAACCAATGGGACCTTCTTTCTATGGTGCTATTTAGTAGAGAAAACACAAATTGATATAAATTGTTTGAGATAAAAATGCAGTTTTAGTTAAGAGTAGTAAGACAAAGGAATGAACTGATTATATACTGACCTCTATCTTCTTACAATTTGTATATAACTTAATTTTTCTAATTTCTTATTCCCTTTACATCCTAATTACAGGTCATGGCAGCTGTCAATTTCCCTCAAGGTCAGCACCAATTTTGAATCTTCTTTATATTATTGTTTTCGCTGTCAATTTCCCTCAAGGTCATGGCAGTTTAGTAAATGAAGAACCCTTTGCATCAGTTAACCCAAAATTTTCGAATAAAATGAATAATCTTCTGATAATTGGTGTTATTCTCATATTCTGTATTAAAACAAGATGTCAGATTTGCAACCTGTACCAGCCGGTCAGTATAAGACCCTTACCAATTAAGATCTGGACCGTCCGATTTAAATCCAAACTAATATTAAATGGCTCCGTGCGTTATAGGCGTGGGCCGGATTGGTCCGAATTCTGATCACACAGCCGAAAAAATTAAATGAATCGGTGCATTAGAGGATATGGATTCTTACCAATTATACTGGCAGTATTGCAAACATCTTTATTTATTTTCTGTATTGAGTTTTGTGTTTCATGTTTTCCTCGGAATTTTTTTTTTATTGAGGTTTTAGATTAAGAGTCCTAATTCTAGTTAATGATATTCAAATGACGGTAACACTTGCAGCTCATCTTTAAAAAGTGGCAATGTATCGAGCGCGGTCTATGGATCGACAGTCGGCTTGGGTCCTTCTGCTGATTTAAATTCCAGTCCCTCAATATGCTTGGATTGTTACATATGGCTCTTTATGGGGACAGTATATGTGATATTAACAAACCTTCTTTGAGAATAAAAAGATGGTTGTTTTTTGTTTAGAAGTTTTTTAGTTAGTTGATTAAGTCTTCTGCAACATGTTTTCAGAATTGATGAGCAACCAATTTTGGGGTTTATTTGCATATAAACCAAGCAAAAACCAAGGTGGGCTTGCATCAATCTGAATATTTTTCGGCTTAATTTTTATAAAGAAAGAAACTGATGACAAATCTTGTTGGTTCCTTGCTTGCACAAAAATAATATTGTGTTTTATTTGTTGGCGAAACAAAAGTAGTGGCTGTAATTTGTAAACTTGCTAGTTTTGTTCTTACGAAAGATCCATATGGATCAGGAGAACTTTCTGTTTTTTTGTTATTATATTTTTTTCAAAAAAAGGCCAAAAGGCCCACAGTTGATCATCTCAAAACTATCATTACACATTACAAGTTTAAAGAAACAAAAAATTCAACTAAAAACCCAGAGGACACTAACAGCTGTGCGTCAGCCACACACACATCCGGATCCTAACCTAGCTATTGAATGTGATTCCAGTATTCAACTGGCCCATCAACAGGGGTGCAAACAGATTGGATAGTGATAAAATTATATCTATATTCGCTTTTATTTTTTGGATACAGATACGGATCGGATATTTGACAGATATGTACAGATACAGATCGAATATCGGATATCCATAGATATATACATAAATATATTTTGTTTAATCAATAAAAAGGCTATAACATTAATATTCATCAAATTAAAATTATATATTGTCCTCTAACGTTAACGAAGAAGATTCTGTAACTTTGCAAGCTACAAACTTACATATACATAAGTCGATAAGTCCGCAGTAAGAGAGGAGGAATCAAATTATACTATTTTATGGTGACACATTTTGACACCATATATTTATAAGTTATTTTTACGATTTTAAAATTCAAACAGTCGATCCGAATCGTTCAACATGATCTCTATATTAAAATGTGCTTCGAGACCAAATTTTACATTTTTTGAATTTTTTTTTTAAAATTGCTATTTTTCAATGGTCTAGAATTGTCTGAAAATAATTTTTTTGTACACATCTTAATAAATACTAAAAAGTTAAAAAAAAATGTAAAATTTGGTCTCCAAGCACATTTTAATATGGAGATCATGTTGAATAGTTCAGATCGACTTTTTAGAATTTGAAATTGCAAAAATGACTTATTAACATATGGTGTCAAGAATGTCACCATAAAATGGTGTAATTGGATTCCTCCTCGTCTGCATAATACTATTAATATTATATTATGAGTTATTATACTATATTTCATTTTATCATTGTTTTAAAATTTACATATGAGATATGCACAAGCAAACCCGTATTTAAAAACATTGGCTTATACTATACCCAAAAAACAATTTGTTCATTGCGTTGTGGTCATGCCCATGAAAGCTAACGTGTAGCTTGTACAGTTGATCATCTACTTCATATACAATAGTTGGAAACAATCATCTAATGTTATGTTCAACACTTTCATAGGAAAAAAAAATTATACAGTTTTTCAAGTAAATCCATTCAACTATTTAATATGTACAAGTATTTTTTTTTTTTTAGTTTTCAATTATTAGAATGTATATTTAGATAAATTAGTGTTAAAAATGATTAGAATGTATATTTAGATATCTTTCAATACAAATATGTGATTACAAAATAACTTAACTCTCTACGGGTTCTTTGCCAAAAAAAAATAAAAATAATAATAACTTAACTCTTGGAATCTATGTTACAGTATCAACTCAGACTTGGGTAGAACTTGGGCTCAGAAACCCACATGGTTCCTTCTTTCGAAAGAGCACAAATTTATCAGAAGGCTGATATTTATACTCGTTTAAAATAACAAAAGGCTACACTAATCTGTCCCACAACGACAATTGTTGTAAACTCTGATCGAACTTGAGAGTTTTGTTGCAATCGCTGATTATTCTAAATCACAGACCTTATATATATTTGTCCTATTAGTGAAAATATCAATGTCTCTATAATTGACCCTAATAGTGAAAACCCAAATTTTCTAACGACTTTCAAAAGTAAACAAACTAATCAATATGTTGAGAAAATTTGTTTTTGTATGTGGAATTCCAACTTTTGGTATGAGAAAAGAGTCAAAAACAAAGAAAATTGCTATAGGTAACGTATAAGGAACATCTCCTTGATAACTTTATGGTAGAGACCAACCAGTTCCTAATAATAATCACAATAAAGTAGAGAAACAAGCCTTCAACGAATGCAGTATTATGACTCTCAATTCACTTTCCTCCTCCAAAGTTCCGTGTACTCCAAAACAGTACCATTTTTATATTTTTCTTTGATTAGGCATGGCTTCTCTAAAATCTGACATCTTTCTCTCATTTCTCTTCTTGCTCTATCTTAACATATCTTCTACCTCTTTTGCGTTAGATGATCATATCTCCTTCAACAACACTCTCTCAGGAAACAAGACTATAATCTCTCAAGGTGGGAAGTTTGTGCTCGGTTTCTTCCCGTTAGGTAACAAATCAATGTCTCTAAATTACTACCTTGGTATCTGGTACAAGAAGGTTTCCCCGTTCACTCCTGTTTGGATTGCAAATAGAAATTCACCAATTTCAGACCCGGACACTACTGAGCTAACAATTTTACCCACTGGAAATATGGCTCTTTTGGATTATAAGAAGACCCATATTTGGTCTACAAATGTGACCTCTCTAAGCTCAAACTTCACAATTTGTACATTGTTAGATACTGGAAACTTTGTGTTAAAATATAGTTCCGATAAAACTGCTACATATTTATGGCAAAGCATGGATCACCCCGCTAATACTTTGTTACCTGGTGCTAAATTTGGGAGAAGCAAAGCATTGGGCCAACAGAGCTTGGTTTCATGGAAGAATTTTGATGACCCGGCAGATGGGATCTTCTCATTAGAGATAGACCCAAATGGCTCTAGTCAACTTTTCCTATCTTGGAACAGATCGATATATTATTGGACAAGTGGTGAGTGGACTGGGAAAGGATTTAGTCATATACCACAAATGAGTTTGAGTACTCTAGTAAACTATGAGTATATTTCAAATGAAAACGAGAACTATTTTGCATACTCAATGAAAAATGACAGTATAATTGTTAGGATGGTGATAGATGTATCGGGGCAATTCCGCCAATTGAGATGGTTGGAGGAATCAAAAGAATGGATTTATACTGGGAATCAACCGCCAGCACAATGTCATGTTTATGGTCTTTGTGGTCCTTTTGGAAAATGTGATGAAACAAGTTTACCGTATTGTAGTTGTGTGAAAGGTTTTGAAGAAGTAAATTCGATAGATTGGGATCTTGGGGATCAAAGTAAGGGTTGCCAGCGAAACTCTCCTTTGCAATGTGGCATGACAAATGGTTCGTCGCCAAAGGTAGAAAACAATCAATTCATTGAAATATCTGGCGTAAGCCTACCAGATAAGTCACATATGTTTAAAAATTATAGTGTAATAGATTGTGAAAGAGCATGTCTGCAAAATTGTTCTTGCAATGCATATGCATATGAGAGTAATAATTGCTTGATTTGGTATGGTAGTTTGCTTAATCTATATCAAGAAACAGATGGGTCCACTGGAGAGTCACTATTTCTTCGTCTGTCAGCATCTGAGTTCAAGAAGCCAAGCCACATGATAAAAGAGATCATTTGGGTTATCTTTGGATCACTCTTAGGTTTTCTAGCTTGCGCGATTGTTATTCATTTGTTGGTTCGGAGGTATCAAAGGAGAAGGTTTGTTATAGCTACTAGGGGATTAGAAAGTGGCTTGGTTGCATTTAAATATGGTGATTTACGAATAATGACTAATAATTTTTCTAAAAAACTTGGTAGGGGTTGTTTTGGTTCAGTGTTTAAGGGAACATTACCAAATTCTTTTTCTGTTGCAGTGAAAAGGCTAGATGGGGTTCTCCAATTAGGAGAAAAACAATTCCGAAATGAAGTAGACACAATTGGCATTGTTCAACATGTAAATCTAGTTCGGTTGAGAGGGTTTTGTTGTGAGGGGGACAAAAGGCTACTGGTTTATGATTACATGAAAAATGGATCACTAGATAAACTACTATTCCGAGAAAAATATAATCTTTTGAATTGGAATAGACGATACCAAATTGCGCTCGGAGTTGCACGAGGATTGGCATACCTCCATGAGAGTTGTAGAGATTGCATAATACATTGTGATATTAAGCCTGAGAATATCTTGCTGGATGAACTCTTTGTTCCAAAGATAGCCGATTTTGGCATGGCGAAACTTGTTGGGAGAGAATTCAGTAGGGTTTTGACTACTCTAAGAGGAACTATTGGATATCTTGCTCCAGAATGGATATTTGGAGTACCAATTAGTGTAAAAACAGATGTTTACAGCTATGGCAGGGTTATTTTTGAACTAATATCAGGAAAAAGAAATTCAGAGCAACTAGAAGAAAGAAATGTTGATTACTTCCCTCTGTTGGCGGCAATAGAATTAAATGAAGGAAATATGCTCACAATACTTGATCCAGGTTTGAATGGAGATGCAAATTTAGAAGAGGTTGAGAGAGCGTGTAGAGTTGCTTGTTGGTGCATTCAAGATGAAGAGAACAACCGACCGACTATGCGTCAAGTGGTGCAAATTTTGGAGGGTGTTTCGAAAGTGACCCTACCGCCAATACCAAGATCACTTAAAGCTTTGATGTAGAGTCCAGAGGAATTGGTTTTCTTTGAAGAACATTCCCTGAGAGGTTAAAGGTGTCCAATTTGTTGTTTTCAATTCTAAATCTCCTCCTGTTTAATTATTGAAATTTCGTTGTTTCTAAATATCAGTATGCACATTTTTATTTTTATTGAGGTGCTTGTATTAAATCTTTGCTTTTCTTTTGTTTGGCTTTTTCAGCTGATATCATGTAGTAATCAATGTAGTTGTTGTGATTCTTGTGAAGGAATATTTACATATATTACATTCATTAGAGTGGCTTCAATGTTTTTTCTTCTTTAATTTTCATTTTGGTACGGTGAAGTTAGAGCATTTGTGTCCTTTAAATTAGATTGAAATTAATTACCGCTATTATAAAATTAACTTAATTTTAATTTCAGCACCTCTGTAAAAAGAAAATTAATTTCTTTAGAAAGAACGTTAATAAAATAGCAAAATGTCTTCTCTTTTGTTTTCTGTCTCTCTCGCCTCTCTTCTGAAGCTGAAATCAGTCCTCTCTTTCTTCTACAAAACTGTCGGAAATGTCATCAGTTTCTTCAAGATTTGTAACAAAACTATTAATGTCATCAGTTTCTTTCAAATTATTTGACATTTCACTACCCACACTTTCCTCTCCCAGTATGTAGCAATTGATCTCTTCCTCTTTGGAATTCTCATTGTTTGCAACGCCTTCTTTATTTTGTACTGGAAATGGATCAGTGTCTACAATTGTATTAGAAAATGATCACATGAACCTTTGTCTTGCACACGATTGCATAAAATATTCGTTGTTCTCAAGATCACACTGCTGGCTGGATATTTGTAATGGCTCACCAAGCCTACCCATTTGTTCACCTGCAGGTGCAATCACATAGTTCAGAATGTAAGCTACTTGCATTAATTGGAGTTGAAAATAAATTTTGCATATCAGACCTTCAAAATATGAAAGTTTGCATCTGAGAAAATATGGAGATACAATTATCTTTTTTCCCTGGTCAATATGAAGATACTGAGGAGATACGATGATTTAATGTCAATGTCATTCTGATTATGTACTTATTTGGTACCAGTATGAACAGCTGTAGCTGGGTGGATAGATTGTTCCAATTGATTTAGGCACTCAGTTTGGCTTTTGCTTAACTGAGTCTCAAATCTTTGAGGACATCTCATTTATTGAAAGAGATTAAATTATTAAGAAAGATGCTCATTTTCTATTTTTGGAGAGGAATGTGTCATGTAGAAAGTAAAATTACAATAAGGAAATAAGGAAATCGAAGATGAGAACAATAATTTGGATATTTGTTCTTGTACTTGTAATTACATCATTGGGTCTTTATGTAGAAGATAAATACAATGCATGTTTAATTTTTCCAAAAGACCAGAGGATGTGATTTTTGAGGAAAGATTTGTGTGAATTTTTTTTTTGTTCTTAGGAAGCTGGAAGATTTAATTTCAGGTGTAATACTTTGTGGATGAAATAAATCCTGTAAGGAAATAGTAGTAATGCCTTGAAAATAGAAATCGACAACTTTAAGCAAATGGAAGGGACTTCCTCTATTTCAGGACTGGAATGACATAGCAAACTGAACAGTGTAAGAATTCAAGCCGCAGGAGAATTGCCGATAGGAGTAAGTTATCATCATCTCTTTTTAAAATTGGAAAGGTAGCAGGTTTCTTCTGTCTTCACATGCATTTCCTTAAACAGAAGTGCCGAAAATTACAATCATAGAAATGTAAGTTGAAGGAAAAAGTACCTGAGTGGTATCGGGTTAAGTGTATAAGAATTTTGGCAGAGATACCCGCATCATAATCTGTGTAAATTGACGCTGACAGTATCAGTTTTCACAAATCGAATCAATGTGAATATATGATTGTAGGTAGGGAAGGACGTTATCTGTTATAAGTACAGCCGAGAAATGTCAAGTGAAGTGCTTGGAAAACCGAATCATGTATTATTTTTATAGAAAATCAGGTAATCCGGCTCAGTGAATCTTCTTTTCTCCAAAATGACTTCAATTTCAAGAAAAAAGAAGGAAAAAATGGGACTGGAAAATCAAACAGTATGTCGAAAGGGAAGTAATTTGAATTTAATGTTGCGAGAAGATGAATTTCGGAGAATATGGATAGTTTGGTTACCTCAAGAAGAGGAAAATGGGGATACAGTTGCAGCTTCAGCTTCTTTGAGATTCTCTCTTACTTGAAGGACTTTGTGTTGGTTTATTGGAGGCCGGTTCCTTTGAGGCAATGCTTATTGAACGGAAAAAAAAAAAGGAAGAACTTAGAACAAAGTTGGAGAAAGTATTTTTCTATCACAAACCTGTAAATAATAGATGTCAATCCTAAATTGGCAAAGAATTTCGGCCAAAAAAGTAACTTACATAATTGCCACCAGGTTACAAAATAAGTAATTTAAACCTCCTTAAATTAAGTAGTAACTACATATAACTTTTCGACCTGAACCGCCAAGCACCAATTTTTAGTTCTGTATTTTTCCTAATTAGTAATTACCTTACCAAATTGGTACCTACTATTTCCTATCAGACCCAAACTGGTAAGCACCAATTTTAAGATTATTATTATTATTATGAGAGGCATACTATGAGTTCTGTAAGGGTCTGGGTTGTAAAATTGGTGCTTACCGAGTTTGGGTCTAATAGAAGAGTACGTACCAGTTTGGTGTCATGTCAGAAACAAAATCAATCAATCTCTTTGATGAGAATTGTTGAAGAAGTTATGGAAAATTTTAAGCGACAAAACTGCCCCTGCTGTGGCAACTGCAAATGCTGCAATATGTCAGTAGATCATTAAATCAATAATCTCTATTTTGCACTAATTATAAATATTTCAATTAACAATACACATTATTACTGCAAAGCTGGCCAAACCAATATGGAACCATCATGTTACACCAATTACCAGACCATATTAGACTGAAACCAGTATAATATCATCTGAAATTGGGCTTTGTTAGAGCTATAAGAGGATGTCCATGAAGTTTAGTAGTAGTAAGAAAAGAGAGTTTAGTAACCTGTAAAAGCATATGCAAGTAAAACAGGACCCTGGAGTATTTGCCGCAGATGCAACTGGTTGCAAATCTTATTACTAGTTTTGCAGTAGGCATCAAGAATCCAACTGAACCACAATGGAGCAATGCATGGATCCTGATTTGCACTGACAGTTTTGGATTCAGCTGCAAGCAAGTCAATTAATTAAATTATTACTTATTAGTAACAAATTCATCTCTAGCCCTGCAAAACATTGAAATTACTTGTAAGGACCCTGCGAAATGAAAAAATGTCATCTATACCCAATGAACAAATGGAAACATCTAGGCATATAATTAATGCAACCAAAACAATATCCTTTGTTGTGCTTGGAAGATAACTCTGAAATGATGAAGTTTTCACAATAATTTGAAGAAAAGCTTTTTAAATGGAGGTTTCTACAAGGAAAAAAAGTTAGAAAGACAGTTGACAAACAAAAGGAATTGATTTCAAAATTAGAAGAAACTTAGATGCCATCAATTTATTTATTTTGGCAATAAGCTTCGTAATTGAATCATCGAAATTTTTAAAATGTGTCATTTTCTTGATTGAAATAAACAGAGAGAAGAAAGATAAAAGAAATTTAGGCTTAATCAAAATTTACATATAGATATACAAAACTTCATAGAACATTGTACCGGTATATGTTTAGCATGAACACCCCTACATTCCCAGAAATTGGAAAACACTTTTACCTTCAAAGTGCTGAATTGGCAATCATCATGGCTTTCATCTGTGTAATTTCATGTCGTTTCCGCAGATGGTACACTAATAGTAAGAAGAACAAAACAAACAAACATAACTAATTTACATCTCTCTATCCTGCAAGCATGTTGCTTTCTTAGATAGCTCCTCCTTTGACAAAGAAAGGTGTTAGTACTTGTGAATATAATGTTGGTGATAAATTTATCGGAGGACTCAATTTACATGTTTGAATGGCATAAAATATCTGAAACCTATAGGGATAGCACCAAAGTCTAACAAATTAGGCAGTACAGTTTGACCTTAGTGGGGATTAATTGAGCTTAGGAACAACATGGAAAAAAAACCTGTATATAATTGGCATTATACGGCCACTCTTGAGATTAAGTAAAGCAGCTGGAAAATTGAACAACGCGTGCATTGAGTTAGGAGGAATTTACCTAGGTAGTAATCGGCAAGATGCGGCTTTTGCCGGCACCCAATTGGAACAGAGGTTTCTTGACGATCGCAGGGGAGGTCTGAGTGGAGAAAGCAGCAATGAGAGAATGGAGGAAGCAGAGAACTGATCTCCTGAAAGCATGGAAGGCGAAAGGAAGGATAGCGGGAGATGGCGGTTGGCGCGCCGAGTAACACGTGTGCAAGAGGGGGAATTTGTATCCTCTGCATTAACTCAAAAAGGAGATTTTTTGAGTTAATACATATGAACCATCCGATCCGCTTTAAGATCCGTGTAGACAAGATCCGCACTAATTTTAAAGGACAACTGTGTTAAAATCAAACAGCCGGATTGAATCCGTTTAAAATCAGACGGCCGAGATGCATTAACTCAAAAGATTCCCTTTTGAGTTAATGCAGAGGATATAAGTACCAGGAGGGGGCACACGGACATCATAGAAGAGGGGGAAGTGAGAATTCACATCCTTAGCGGAGTTCCTGCGGTGCTTTTAATCTGGTCCGTTCGTTTTAATCTGACGGACCAAATAAGATTGTGGCACGAATCTCAAAGCAAAATTAATGCTGTCCCCTCCATCATTCCGAGCACTCACCGGCTGATAGTAAATCTGGACCGTTCGATTAGCTCCGCAGGTAAAAACTCTGCAGAGGATACTAGTCCGGAGAAGCGATGTATAATTCATAAGGGAAGCGAACAGGGAGTGAATAGGTGAGCAAGAGTGAGCGACGACACTGTATGACATGGAGGTTGGGTAATTTAAAATGACATGAGCATACATCAGTGGAAGACATCTTGAGCCTTTGATTTTCCATCAGACGGCACAAAAACGGAGTGCTACTGTTCATTCTACAGTAACAATCCATCTAAAATTAAGATATTTATAATTAGATGAGGGCTCCAATATCTCATGTTTTTCATGCTGTATCATATCTCACATTTTATATCTTTGTTTCTAAAATCCAAACCGCTCAACATGATATTCATAATAAAATATGTCTGGAAATGAAATTTATATTTTTTGAAATTTTTTTACTATTTTTTAAGATGAGTACAAAATAATTGTTTTTGGACTGTTCAAAAACAATGATTTTTTACCCATCTTAAAATATAGTAAAGATATTTCAAAAATTATAAAGTTTCATCTCCAAACATATTTTAGTATGGATATCATGTTAAGCTGTTCAGATTGACAATTTGGACCATGAAAACATAAATATAAAATATGAAGTATGATGAGTATGAAAGGCATGAGTATGGTATATATTCACTTCTCCGATACGAATATCGGATATTCGTATCTAATTTTGATACAAATTCAAATACGATTAGATATTATCCAATCCATTTGCACCCCTTCCCATCAAACATACAGTTGCAAGATTTCAACATTTTGTTTTTTGCATCATGGACATTGGTGTCCCAAACTCAAAATCCTACCCAAAACTTTTGACTATCCCCTGCGGTACCTCAGTGATAGAATCCTACACACGAAAATCAATTCGCTATATATTATTTTTAGAGATTTGTGCCAGATTAAAATGGACGACTCATATATTCTACACGGTCAGGTATTGCACTTGATCTGAATTAAAAACTTTTAGCTACTGATTCGTTACAAGTATCACACAGAAGACAGAACTATATATTTAAAACACAGAGAGACGGAGAACTTTTGTTTTCTGTTATTAATTGATTATAAATTTATGGTCGTCATTGGTACCTTTCCATTTGGGTGATTCTTGGTATATTATAGGATTTTTATGGTTTCTTCAGCGTTTCTTTGTGAATAAGTGCCATGAACTCTTGGATTTTTCATGAAATTGGAAAAAGAAAGGATATCCTTAATTCGTACCAAGTGTTAATGTGACTGGGATTTTATCGTTGATTCTGCTCTTCATTAACCGACCAATAGTATCTTAATAATGTTGTTCTGTATGAAAACGAACTTCTTACTGGTAATTAAAAATTGTTATAGAATGACAGCAAGTGTTTTTAAGGGACAGTGTTGTTGTTCACATCTCTCTCTCTATTTTTTTTTAGGGGGAATTTCATGTATACCCCTCAAAAATTTCAAAATTACGTATTTCTCCCTCTAAATTTTGAAATTACATATTTCCCCCTCTAAACTTCAATAACTTACATATTTATCCATTTTATTGTCTTTTGTAATAAAACTCATTCTAAATTTATAAAATACTCATTTTACCATTTATTAAAAGTATAAAACGCCCCATCGAACTCAAATTAGAATCTGAAGGGTTCCTTTACAGTCCGATCTATACGCATCGCAGTAAGATCTGTGCGTATTCGCTTCAAGATTCGTGCTGATCTAGTGCGCATGGATTTTAAAGCAATTTGATCCGCGTGCATCGCATTAAGATCTGTGCACATTACTTCAATATTCTTGTATGTTAGCTTCAAGATTCGTGCTGACCTAGCACACACAGATCTTAAAGCAATTCAGACGGTAGAGAAACATTTTAGATTCAAATTGGAGTGAGATGGATGTTTTATACTTTTTAATAAAAGAGTAAAATGGGTATTTTGTGAATTTAAAATGTGTTTTAATGTAAAATATAATAAAATTGATAAATATGTGAGTTTTTGAAGTTTAGAGGGAAAAATATGTAATTTCAAAATTTAGAGGAGAAAATATGTAATTTTGAAATTTTTGAGGGGTATACATGAAATTCCCCCTTTTTTGTTAATGAAAAGGCCCATAGGATCATAGGCTTTATCATTACAAGTTATGTTGTTGTCCTTATCTCTTTGTTAAAACAAGTATAACCGTTTTGTTTTATTTAATGCAGTATCGGTGGAACAATTTCTATTGATTAGTTATATTGATTGCATAGAAAGGTGATAAAATGACTTCACGCAAATGTGTTTTTTCTTTCATCAATTCTCGTTTTTTGTAGAATCCATATTAATAGCGCTAGTTCTTTTGAAATATTTAAATTTGATTCTATTTATAAAGAAAGCCTTTTATTGCCCACCACCCGACTCCACTTGCTAGAGTACTCCCGTCAATGAATGTCTTTTCACTTCTACTTAGTCAATAATTTTTTTTTTGAGTGAAGTTGAAGGTCAAGTCACTCAGCTATTTAATACCCTGTTATTATAATAAAGTATTTTTTTTATCTGGATTTCGAATTTATGACTTTCCACATAGAGATCATGTGTCTTTGCCAATAGATTAAATACTAGTTCTTTCATTTAGTCAATAATTTATTAAGTGAATCCGGTACATGGTTGGTATTTAACACAAGTAAAATTTATATATATGGATAATATCATGCACGTAGTGGCGGAGTTATGTTGAATTCGGAATAAGTAAATGTCTACTTCTAATTTTAAAAGCTAGATATAGATATAGATCTATATATAATTAGACTGTTATTTATGTTTGAAAAAAGTTTTGCCTACCTGAACAATACACAATCTGAAATTGTTAATTTCGCAACTTACTAGTTGTACCAATAATTTTTTTTTTGTCTACCTCTGATAAAAATTCTGACTACATCCTGAATGCACGTTTATTAAAGGACACAATCTAAAAGTGGAGTTTGAACTATAATTATCGCACCTCAAAATACACAGGAGCAGACCCAAAAAATTAAGATTGAGAAGTTGAATACATTAACATATCTTATTGTATGAAAAGAATTTGGAAGTATTAATATATGTATATTTTTGAACGTGTAAAGGATAAAATTATAAATTTATAATTTATAAGGGCTTAACCATCTGTAAATCCGGAACTGTGAAATTAAAAAAGAAAAGAAGAACTTTTGTCATTCCGACGGTACAATTTTTTTTTTTTAAAAGAAAAATGATCTTTTCAGACTTGGGTATTAATCTGATCGATTAATTCCTTGCTTAAACTTCGCAAGTTTTACGCCGCAAATCTCGTAACTCTTTGTTATTTAAACCAATCATTTAGTCAGAAACATTGATTTGAAACTACTATATACCCGCCTGAAGACTTGAGAGCACAAATCCGGTAAAAGCAAGAAATTATTTAATTATTTGATATCGTCCAATGTAATTTGTGCATCCATTATGCCTTAATTTTTAAAAACTTTAATAACTCAAAATCTAAAATTTAAAAGTCAAAATAAAACCGTTAGATATTATCTACATCATTTTATTCATGCACGTGTAAAAAATTATGATATTCCAACTTTATTTAATAGTTATCAAGAACTTGTAAAAAATGTGCTAATGTGTTAGAGACATTGATTTTTGAACTTATTGATTCACATATAAATAAAATTGAAATGTGATAGTTTTTTATGGGTACATAGAAATAATAACATAAATCACATCCAACAGTTTTATTTTGATTTTTAAGTAAGTTTTTAAAAATGGAGGCACCATAAAGACACAAAAAATGAAAATAGAGACATTTGAACTTTCCTCTTAATCATAATCATAATAAGACAAATATGCGATTGTGCATTGGACCAAATTAAATCAGTTGTGATTATGTTATAAGAGGGTATAGTGATTCAAATAAAAATTAGAATCCTAAATATATATATAGTATTTTAGCCATTAATTCTTATCAAGCTTTTGATCCATCCAATCCTATGTACACATGTAGTCCTGGAAGAAAGAAATCTATGAACATATAAAAACACAATTTAATAACCTAAAATATTTAATAATCTGAGAAAATAACTACTTCTCTTGGTATTTCTTGATCAACTCTGCATCTGCAAATTGGACATGTCATGTTCGTCGTCAGCCATGGCACGAGACACATCTTATGAAACGAATGAACACATACCGGCAGCAGTGCCATCACGTCATCTTGTTGCACTTCCTCTTTGCAAATCGGGCAGGTACAGGTACAGTCGTCATCTGTCGGTTTTTGCTCATACAAGTAGGTTGGTAAAGAATCAACTATAGACTCATAGCGAAATCCATCTGAAAAATCACGGGTTTCATGTAGCTCGACCCGGAAGGCGTGAAGTCGAGCCTTTGGATTTTTCAGCCATTGAAGCACCATTCCGATTGCATACAGTGCTCCGATTACCGTAAAAAAGAGTAAATACATGCATAGCGGGACGATGACAGGGGCAAAAAGAGAAAACCAAAAGAGAATTGGGATATGGGAAGGAGAAGAGAGAATCAATCCGGCAGAGAATGTGATAAAAGATAACAAACCAGTGAAAAGATGGAAGCAATCCTCCCAGTTGTTCAGATACATAGTTCTAGGCATAGCTTCAAATGACGGGTACGTAACTTTTTTCTTTTATTAAAGAAAGAGATGGAGATAAAAAAAGAAGACTACAGTTTAGTTTATTTTGTAGTGTGTATCCTGATTTGGAAACATAATTCCAACGTCTCTGAGATATTAAGTTGCAAATTTGACGCCACTATTATCTTAGCGGCTCCGCCTAGGGGTGTCAATGACACCCGTTTACCCATTTACCCTACCCGTATCGTATCCAATAAAACGGGTATGGGTAAGGTTTTGTTTTCGTTAGCTTATTGGATATGGATATGGACAAACATTTTTTTTCGTTAGATAAACGGGTATGGGTACGGATATAGGCTATATCGTACCCGTTGGGTAACGGGTAATTATATAAAATAAATTATATATCAATCAATATTATATTCATTTTCCAATTTTTAATATTGATGTATCTATTGGAGATTGCAATC